>CAIGRF010383736.1:0-15285 GCA_903798235.1 Fraxinus ornus | reverse complement strand
ACTCAAGAAAAGAATTGGATTGGATGAATTTCAAATAGGAATTCTTTTAATTCAAGAAAGTGTTCTTGAATTTTTGGATTGGAATGAACATAAATAGATTTTGGATAGGTAATAGGATAGTATCAACTTCCCAAATAAATCAAGTAAAAAAAAATTTTAACAGTAACAACGTGAACAGTACCCCATGAACATTATTATTCTTATTTTTTTGAATTTTCTGAATCAAAAACTCAAAATTTACGACGGACGCGAAGAACAAAAACAAAAGACTTAAAAAAAAAAAAAAAAAAACCTAAATCGGGAGCCCAGCTCTAATACCAAATAATGCGAAACCAAGAACGTGATACGCGCGGAAATCGTGGAATTAATTTGAAAACGCCGAGAAATCCCAAATTTAGGTTGTAGACAGTAGAATCTTGACCGCAAATTATTGAACTAACCAATCAAACAAAAACGAAGTTTGAATGACACCTTCATTTCAAAACCCACGAACCTCGATTTGCGAACGTTACAAAATGTGCCTTCAAGAACTATTAGAGAGAAATTCTCAATTTCATAATTATGTCAAAAGTGTCATCCTTCCAATGAAAGATTAATGCTAAAACCTTAAAATTATGGTAAAAATGTAATTATGAATTCAAAAAAATATGAAAACTTTCCAAAATTGAGAAATCTCAGTCAAAAAAAAATTATTCGTGAAAAGGAAGTTTTTACTCCGTTTTTGAACTATCAATTCGTGCAACATTATTGAACTCAAATAGCCTCGAACGCACCCTTGACCACTTCTCAATGAAGATTGCACTCTCGATCACCCAGGGCCTATCCTAGATCATACCATGATCCTAGACTAAATTTCAGATGATCCCAATCCCCGCCCTCTCTATTTTAGATAGTTTTCACTCATAGAAAGTTAATACTTCAATAAATAAGAATTCTCGTGTATTTTTTACTGCTTCAACAACTAATACTAAACTAGGTTAATTATCTTTTATTAAAGGTTTACTTATTTCAAACAAGCGTTCAGGACTTAATCATAGTATTTAGCCCATGTTTGGGCTCCATTAAAATTTAATGCATTTTTCTCTCTTCTTTTCAACTACATATTTTCCAGTAAAATAATATTACACAAACTCCAAAGTTTTACTTTTTTTAACCACACATTTTCCGAAAAATCAATATTTCAAAATACATTTTTTCTCAAAATTTGATTTTAATGGAACCCAAAAAAGGGTTAGCGCGTTTTCTGTTTCATGCATTTACTTTTTTGATTATGTTGTGTGTACTTAGGGGTGTCAACGTGCTTAGTTGAGCCAACTCACTAGCCGAAACTCAAGGCTTGAGCTCGACTTGAGTAAAAATGGTTCGATTTTTTTGCTCGAGCCAAGTCGAGCTTTTACTTGGTCAAAAAATCTAGACTCGATCGAGATTTTTTGGCTCGAGCCTTATGAGCTTAGCCAGGATAGCTCACGATTTTTTTATTAACAGGCAACTAAGTAGCTACATGTATACTTGTAGCAGGAAGCAATTACTGCCTACCTGCAAGGTAGCATATAGCTACTGCTACAAGCTGCACTTAGCTTTTAGCGATCTTTTATAAGATAACTTCACAACATGGCTACTTTTTCCCTTTTTCATATTATGATTTGTACAATGCTCCTTATTAAACACTTATTCTTAAAAATCGATCTCTTACTCAAGATTTTCACCTAATCTCCATTTTATTGGTATTAGACAATATACACAACAATTTTATACATGTAATCCCTATTCATATCAATGTTCACAACTATCTCCAAATTATGGTCTTTCTTAGTTTTAGTAACTAAATTCCATATATTCAACATATGAACCAAAACACTCATTCATGATTCAAAAAAAAGTCTCGTGGTTAAGTTAAGATCAAGTTTTACCTACAAGCATCAATCAACTAAACATTAAATTATTCCATGTCTAACACATAATTCTACTATATACATCATTACCGATAAGGCCTTCTAACCCACACAAGCACACAAAAGTAATAAGACTAAACTTTTTTTAACACCATATAACACACAATAAACCTGTAAAAGCAATAAAAATATGTATAATTGATGATAGTATCCCACCCCAAACTTAAAACGTACATTGTCTTCAATGTACAAAAATACACAAAAAAGGACAAAAGGAAAAACTGAAGACTTTCCTGATCAAGCTGAAGATGGTGATTGAAATGGCATGAAAGTGCATGAGCTAGATGGTCCACTTGATCGCATTCATCCCCTCGTATAGTGTTTGTTTGAGTGTTCCCAAATGTCATGCTCCTGTAATATGAATAAAATTCAAATATTAGCGACCAAATTACCTAAATAAATTAATATTAGACTAACCTCATAACCAATAGGAAAATTAAGGAACAAAAAGGAAAACAGAACACGGGACTGGGACAAATTTACACCGTATGTTGCAGCCGCAAGTTACTATTTACTTTATTTTTACATGTATGGATGATGATACTTGAATAAAAATAAAACATTATCCTATTATCTAGAAAGTGTAACAAATAAAATGGAAGAAAATTAAGTTTCCATCCAATAAGCGCTTGTTTATAGTCATTAGCCTAATTTTGTTATTTGGCTACTCAAAGCGAATTGAAAAGTTGATCTTTGACCTTACAACGACTGCACTTGCAGACATCTTCAGCTCATCCATGACCCTCCAATGCTAAAAGTCCCATATTGATCATTTATTTCCACAACCAGTCCACCAACGCCCTTTTTATAGTGATGAATTGCATAGTCATCTCTTACACTCCCCTAGGTAGGATGTTTTCTTGAGTGGATTGTTCATGGTAAAGCTATGTTTCTTGTTTTCCACCCTCAAAATCATCTCACATGTTTCAAAATCTAAGAAAGTACGACCAGTTGCCTAGTTTCCTGTAAATGTTCGAGGTCATCAAGTTCAAACTCACTCAAATTTCCGATAGAACAAGGTAGAATTAAACTATCTGGATGTTTTTGTATAGGTGGGAGCTTATGTTGAAGGATTGCACTACACTCTTCAAATAATTCAACAATTCCATGTTCAGAGAATTTTCTCTTCTTAATCAATATTTCTTTTAAAAACTTGGAGTAGTTTGGAATCTGTAGGGTCGTGTCAATAAACGGAATATTAATATACAAATCGTCTCTTCGGCTTGTTATTCCGTAACCTTTAGGAAATGGGATTTGAGGTGCGAGTGTATTGACAAGAACGGTTGCCTTAACTTGGCTGAATGCTCTTGCCGATTCATCTCTGTTGATTGCTCCACATGTTCATCATTGCGGTAAGTACCTGATTACTCTCAGTCTCTTTCCTTCTCTTGCTAATCTCTAGCAGGCAAACTCCACTCTTTGTTATGATGGTCTGAACATATTCCTCTTTTGGTTGCACATAAGCTCGAATATGGATGGCAACTTGATTAATGGTGTCTCTATAACTACATAGTCTACAACCTTAATTACTAGTATGTGTTCCCATGGGTTCTTTTCTGTATCGCTTGGCAAGGTACCCTATGATTTGTTGGACAAAGTAGCTATTATCTTGCCTACCTGATTCTTCAAATTTTGGATAGAGACCTACTGATCTGGATAACAATCATAGTCTTTGTAAATTCTTAACAAGTAGATCTTCCAAAAATGACATCTTCTCTTGTTGTTAATATAATCCTGGTGGGTTATTCTGAGCTGGATTTTCCTAACCCTGATCACTAACCCATGAGAAGTTCGAATGATTTTTCCAACCAGGATTATAAGTGTTGGAGTATGAGTTATTCTGCTGCCTCGGTGAATTCTATGCGTAGCTAACCTCTACAGACTGAACTATATGAGTAGAAGATGAAGAGCAACTTGCAGTGGTATAATCTGCTCAGTAACCTACATAAACTAGTATAGCTGGTGTACCAAGTTCACATACTGAGATAAGTTGTCCAATATCTTCGCTAACACTTCCATCTGTGCACTATTGCTATTGCTGCATCAATATTATGGACACATGCAAATTTCTTAGGAAAGTCTTTGTCAGTCGACCAATTAAATTGATTCTCCATAATCCTCTCATATAAATCATGGGCATCATCAATGTCCATCTTTATCACTGAACTACCCACTGAAGCATCGTCATATTACAGTACTCTAGCATAGTCTATAATAAAAAATATATACCTGCGCTTGCGTAGGAATGTTAAGATTTGGACATTTTCTTAACAAGTCCTTAAATCTCTTATGCCTCTGGATAGCTCTTGATGTCCTCTGCTTAAAGGTGTGGACTTCATTTCCAATTTGACAGACTCAAGATGGTAGGAAGATTTCATGGTGAATTTCTATACCGTATCATTCCATGACATGATACTCCCAACAGGTAAGGAGTGTAGCCATTCTTTTGCGCCATTCTTCAACTTGTGAAAAAATAAAAGCATTTGAAAAGCGTCTGCTAACAACTCCATGTATCTGATGACTTCACACAACATCATAAAAACTTGAATATACTCATGTGGGTTCTCTGTAGCTTTCTTAGAAAATGATGTCCTAAAGATTTTGAAAAAGATTGATGACATTCTGTCGAAAGTGGAAGTTAACATATCCAAAATAAGGGTAGTTGATAGCATATTGCACAAGTACATGCACAGGATTCACGATAAGTATATTTTGTACACTTATTTGAGTCGTTAAATAAGACCAATTATTATTAATTTTGAGACCTTATGATTATATATGTATTTCATTTGTTAGGTAAAACTCAATGCAAATGATGAAATTGGACAAAAGAAACAAAAAATGGATGAAAAATGAAGAAATTCAAAGTTCGGGACTATATTGTAAATATACATAGCTGATTCGAACCACAAAATAATAATTGAATTTTGCTAGAAATCAATTGGAAGCGATTAAATGTCAAGAAGTAGTAAAATATAATCAAAAGATTTTCACAAATCAATTCCCAACAACACAAGTTATGTTCCTATTTTTAATCGGAAATTGACACCTATTCCTCGGATAGCAAACATTCGAATTGGAAAAGTACTACTTCTATAGTAATTGTACTCCTTCAAGTTAACTTTCCAACACGCATTGAATCACCTAAATCAGATATTGAGATAGAATGTTATGACCAAAATATTGATGACTACATAGTGACATAATCATTCGTGAATAAAACTTTCATTATTTGATTGAAACTCTTTTGAAACCCAATTTGAACGTAATTTTTGACCTAATTTCACCTTATATAACGAAGAAACGGGCAGCCATTAAAAGAACTCTCTCCATCCTCTAGATACATTATAATATCATAAAATTCATTAAGAACAAAAAGCAATTTCATACTTTTAAGAGAGACGATCAAACCCTAGCAAGAATTGAAGGTCAACTACATCAACAAATTGAAGATTTCTACTTTGGATTTGAAGATCAACATCTTTGACATTCTTTCATGATCACGGTGATTTTTTTTTGTAATTTATATAAAGTTATGCTAGGCTAGATCTTTATTTGTGTTGGATGCGATGAACTCTATTGTTTATTTATTTTAAATTCAATAGCAGTAGTTCAGTTATTTCTTGTGTTTCTTAATTAATTTTGCACCCCCATTGCATTATTTAATTGATTAGCCACCCATTAGATAACTAATTGATTGTTCTAGTATTGAGAGACTCACGATAAGTTTATAACATGGCAGAATTAACATATGTGCAATAAATATTAGGAATAATCAATTATCGCATATTCAATCACATAGATAATTTAAAATTTAATGCATTTTAACTATTTGAATTTGGACTGGGAATAGATTTGGGTCGTGGTTATGATATAGTAAATTTGTTTTGGAAAAGAAAATTAAATACTAGGCAAACTAATACAAGCATCCATAATTTGATACAAATAAAACTTTTACATTTTAGATAATTTAGTATAAATAAAATCAAAATATTTTTTATATTACATAATTTGAATTTCATAAAAGCTAGTAAATTTGAATTGAAATTTATTTCTCTTGGGACGATAACTCTTCTCATCAAATCTATTACTTGTAAATGATCATGTACACTTACAGGATTCACACGATTAAGTTTTTGATGTCTTTTCGGGAAATAATGTATTTAATTTGAGTTTATCAGTTTATATAGATTCTAAATTATTTTTACTTTTTTATTTTTGTTTTGTTAATTTTGATTGCCTACCTGATCTCTTTTATGTTTGGCGTTCTTTCGGGTACTATTCAGTAGTGCATGCATGATTCTTACCATAGCAAGAAAGTAAATTTTTTGCAATAAGAAATTCCAACATGGACGAGAACGATATGCTTGTAGAAAATATATTTTGTTATGGGTTGCATTATATTGGGTACTCTGCCTGTATACATGTACTGACCCCTTGAGGTTCAAGCTTATGTGGTTTCAACAATATTTAATATTTCAAAAACAATCAATTGACAAATCTAATAAAAGTTGCATGCCCGTGGGCTAGTATGTATCTACAGACATACTTGCGGGAGTTGGTACTTCAATGAACGAAGAGGTACTTGTAAAATCATAATTAAATTGTCAAGTTGGATAAAAGTAAAATGCTTGTGGAAGATGCCATATACTGGAGTAAATTTCAAAGGTGGGGATATAATCCACTTGAAAAAGTAAAAATGAAAGAATTACCATTGTTCGTGAATTTAGATTGTAAGCTGACTATTAGGTATTTAATATAATTGGCAAATCTGTGAACAAAAAGGACTAAAGTTGATATGTTGTAAAAAGTCAAGGAGTAGTGTGCAATTAGTGAAAGTTGTGATATTTAGGACTAGGGTTCGAGAATGATAAAAGAAGGAAAAACGATGCAGGATTTCGCTAAACTGTCGCCATGGCTTGGCTCGAGCGTCAGAAACAGAAACTTCATCGCCCGCCTGTCGCCTCACCTTCGCTCGAGCGATAACCTGTCGCTCGATTGTCGCTTACTCTTCGCTATCCGGGAATTTTTTAATTCGTTTTTTAAAGGCTTTTTGTCCAGTTCATTCATTTCCTAACCTACATATAAATATCCAAACGCCACAAAACGATTTTTCTAAGGTTGATCATTGAGTAAACACTTCGTTCATATCTGTCAGAATTTCTCAAGATCAAAGGAAGGTAACTGAAGTTCCAGTCGTTGAAGAGCGCGGTGCTTTTCGTGAATCCATAAGAGAAAGACGATTTCACAAAGTTAGGAGTTGGTGCAGAGAGCGCAATCCAGGAGAGTTTTAGAAACTGCAGCTAAGAGTTGGTGCAGGAGCACAGAATCCAGAAGAGCTGTTGAAATTACAGTCAAGAGGTCAGATAGTATGTTTCATCGTCTAGTCTGGTAGATTGTAAGTGATAAATCATTTATAGTGGATTGTTGACTGTCAAAGTGTACGGAGTTTTCACCCAATTGGGTTTTTTCGTGATCAATTCTTGTGTTAATTTATTGCTTACATAATTGTGGTATGCCAACATAGGAATAATTGAATTACTTGATTAACCATCTAGAAAAATAATTAATAGTGATTTGTTGCTATTTAATTTTTTAGTATTTTAATTTCATATAATCACCTATTCACCCCCATCTAGGTGTTGTTAGGGTTGAACTACGTAATTTCAATTAGTATCAGAGCCTTATTTCGATTCCCGACCCTTAATAAATTCTAGATGAGTCATTCGTTGTCTGTGCCTCCATTTTTTGACGGAAGCAACTACGCTTATTAGAAAGTTCAAATGAGAGCCTTCCTCAAAGCATTGGATGAAAGTATTTGGATTAGCGCTCAAACTGGGTGGACTCCACCTTTAACCAGTGTTGCTAGTATAGTTATACCCACTGATATATCACTTTGGACTAAAGAAGATTTAGTTTAGTGCAACTGGAACAGTAAGGGCATTCATGCCCTGTTCATGGCTGTGTTTGCTGAGAAGTTTAGGAAAGTTTCGATGTGTGAGACAACTAAAGAAGTTTGTGACATCTTAGAAACCACACACGAGAGAACTAAAACGGCTAAAAATTCTAAACTGCAGATGTTAACCTCTAGGTTTGAAGAAATTAGGATGAAGGACGATGAATCGTTCGATGAATTCTATGCAAAGCTGAATGACATAGTTAATTCGAGTTTTAACCTAGGTGAGAAGATTCTCGAGTCCAAAATCGTTAAAAAAGTCCTTAGATCCCTACATAAAAGGTTTAAACCTAAAGTCCCTACGATTGAAGAAAGTAAGGACTTAGATGCAGTAAAAATAGAAGANGAAAGTGAGTCTACTGACGCTGAGACTCTTAGGGACGACGAAATAGCTTATTTCGTTAAAAAATTTCAGAAGGTGATGAGGAATAGAAGAAAGCCCCAAGAATGAAAAACTGAAGTCCCTAATAAATTCTCGAAAGATAGATGTGAAAATAATAGCTCTAGGACTGTCAATAAGAAAACCATATCTGATCGATGCCATGAGTGTCAGGGTTACGGTCACTACAGGAATGAATGTCATAATTTGAAAAAGAGTTCAAATAAAGAAAGATGCAAGGTATTAGCAGTGACCTTGAATGAATCAAATTCAAGTGCTCAGAGTAATATATCTGGTGGTGAGGATGAACAAAATTTCATAGCCTTCACGTCTATAGCTAGGGTTGAATCTGATAAGGAGATTGATAAGGTTGAAAGTGATAAACAGAGTGAAAAATCCAAGGAAGAATCTAATGATGAACCTAATATTCACGAATCTTATCATAAACTATTTTAGAAGAGTCTTAATATTAAAAAGGACAACAAAGCTGTACTGAAAAAGGTAAATGATCTTGAAAGAGAGAAATAAAAACTCATAGGTAACCTTTAGTACTCTATCAAAAATTTGCGTGAATTGAATAATGAGAACTTGGAAGCCAAAACTAAATCCTTAGCAAGTGATCTTGAAAAATCTAACACTCAACTCCAATCATTCATGCGTGGTTCACAGAAACTTGATAATCAATTGGGGATGAACAAGCCTGTTGGAAATAGGCATGGTCTGGGTTTACATTCAAAATGGTAATACTACTGCTAGTATATTTAAGACCACGTTCGTCTCGGCCACTAACAAAGCTCGAAAAATTGTTTATCCTAAACCTAAGGTCAAAAATGTCTTAGGATCGAGACCTACTAGACAACGTAGGGTCAATCGTCCTACATATCGACACCAACCTATGAGCAGGTTTGAACCTAGGTTTATTCCTACATGTCACCATTGTGGTGCACTGGGACACACAAGACCTATGTGTCGTAAACTTGTGATGAAAAGTAAAACTATTATGGGTTTGACTTTCATTAGTAAGGAAAATACTTATTTATTAGTGATGTTCGCACGTCCTTTTGCACAAATTTAAGGTTTGGAGTCATATTCACGAGAAAATAGTAGCACTTAACATGCGTGAGTCACTTATACACTTTACTCTATTTTGAATTTGATTAAGTACGCGTGAAAGTTTTTATTGATAATGCTCTACTTGTGAACGCATTCATGGTTGAGTTCATCTGGTTGTTAAGGGCTTAATTTGTTTTAATTTAAAAAAAATAAGGTGTTGTTTTTCTTTATTTTCAAAAACTCAATGCTATTTTTGTCAAAAAGTTTTAGCCAGCTTATCTCTGAGTCACGCTCGAACGATAGAAATAGAAACTGGCTTGCTCGAGCGACAACCCATATATTTGAATTTTAACGTTATTTTTCAAAGGTTTTACGCAAAATTCCTCATTTTTCCTTCCACTTTTCCCAAATTTCGCCCATCCACATCAAATTGGTGGTTTTCTCAAGTTCTCATCTCAAATCGATTTTTTTGGGTGAAAATTCATTGATTCTACTTAGTTCAATTGTAAATTTCTAAAACCTTAGTTTTCTTTCATTTTTGCAATTATTTTGGAATTTTTCAATTTTTGCCCATTATTGCTTCACATTTTGGCATTTGTACCTCATATTTTATTCATTCTCATACAATGTCATCAATTATTGCAACGAAAATTTGATTTTTGGACCATTTTGGCACGATTTTTTGGGTTGTTTGGTGTTCTTCATTCCATTTACTCATCTTCATGTGGTTTATTGATACATGATGGATTAGGATTGTTGGTAGTTTGTGGTTGAGGTGTAGTTGTTGAATTGAAAATTGGAGTTGTGTTGTTTTGGATTGTCGAGTTATAGGTTGGAAGTGTGAAGTTGTTCTCCATTATGCACACAGGGCACACATGATCACTTGTGTCTTGGTTTGAATGTGTTTGGTGATGGCACCGTGACGTCACTACGACAATAACGCTTCACGTCTAGGCATCATGACATCCTGTTGTGCATTCATTCTAGGGTACGTTACATTTACCCTCTTTACCTCGGTTTACGTGCATTCATGTACCTCATGCATATCACGCTTTCTTCTCTATCATATCGAGGTCTTGATTGTATTGGTTCTACTCATTTCAGATGCCGTCTAAGAGAGCTTGTACTACCGCTTCGACACCTGGTACCTCCACTTCTTACAGTAGGTCTAGGTTCATCTCTGCGATTGCCCAAGATACTGTTGGGTCGCAGTTTTCATTACGGCCCATTTTGTTTGAGCGTGAGGTCATTATATCTGACCTATTCCCCGATCTCGATGCTATTTTCACTTGTCGGGTTTAGGAGCCTTTATGGTGGAGTTGACACCTTCTCCTAGCCTCTAGTTCAGGAATTCTACGCTAATATTCATGATGTTAGTGGTTCGACTTTTAGGGTTTTCCTACGGGGTAGAACGGTTAAGATTACTCCCGACGTCATATCGAGTCTTGTTCATATTCCTAGAGTCGTTCACCCGTTGTTTCTTATCCGTCTGTTGATACTCTTCCATCGGACTCTATTGTTCATTCCACGTTGTTCAACATACCGTTGGAGGGTGGTCTAGGTGCGATGCGTATTGGATCTCTACCCACTGATCGACAGATTTTGTTGTACATTGTGTGCACAAATCTGTGGTCAGTGTCGCATATCTCTTCTTTAGTCGTGGAGAGGGCTCAATTTTTGTCTCTCTGTTGCACGACGACTATTGATCTTCCCACTTTCATATGTCAACAGATTTTGCATGCCTTTCATGTCACGAGGACTCAGGTAGGACTTCCTTATGCCTGCTTTATTTATCGCCTTGTGACAACACTTGAAAAGTAAATGAAATATTTTTTGTAACACCTCAAGATGTGTGAAAATTTGGGGCGTTACACAAGGAGTAGTGTGCAATTAGTGAAAATTGTGATATTTTAGGTCTAGGGTTCGAAAATGGAAAAGAAGGAAAAACGGCGCGAAATTTCGCTAGACTGTCACCAAGGCTTGGCTCGAGCGTCAGAAACAAAAACTTCATCGCCAGCCTATCGCTTCACTTTCGCTCGATCGACAACCTATCGCTTGACTGTCGCTCACCCTTCGCTCGAGCGACAGTGCTATCCGAAAATCTTTTAATTCATTTTTAAAGGCTTTTTGTCCGGCCCATTCATTTCTTAACCTACATTTATATATTCAAACGACACATAACGATTTTTCTAAGGTTGATCAGTGAGCAAACACTTAGCTTTTCATACTCCTTTCATGCTTTTGAGATTTCAACTTTCATTATTCATAGTGAATTGTTATTGGCGGTGAGAAAAACATCATATCCTAAATCCAAATACCAAACTGCTGCTTCTTTCACATCTGTCAGAGTTTCTTAAGATCAAGGAAAGGTGACTGGAGTTCTATTCGTTGAAAAATGTGGCGTTCTTCGTGAATCCACAGGAGATAGACGATTTCACAAAGTTAGGAGTTGCTGCAGAAGAATACAATACAGGAGAGCTTTGGAAACTGTAGGTGAAAGTTGGTGCGGAGCACATAATCCAGGAGAGCTGTTGAAATTGCAGTCAGAAGGTCAGATAGTACGTGTCGTCATCTAGTCTAGTAAACTGTAAGTTATAAATCGTTTATAGTAGATTGTTGACTGTCAAAGTGTACGAAATTTTCACCCAATTGGGTTTCTCCGTGATCAATTCTTGTGTTAGTATATTATTTACAAATTGATATCAGGGAAGTACTTGTTCCTTTCTTTGTACTTAATTTTTATATATTGTTTGTTTGTTATATTTTTTGACACTGAGAGAAATATCTGTTATAATTTTGAGGGTGGAAAATATCAATTTTTATCTGTTTTATTGTTTTGTGTGCTTGTTCGCATTAAAAAAATCCTAAAAAAATTGAAAATTAAAAAAAAAATTTATTTTTGGGTTTATGTGCTTGTGTAGTTTAGATAAATTTGTTTATTATGATTCATATATTTAGAACCATGTGTTAAATTATAAGCTGGGTAAAAGTTGTATATTAGGGTTGATTTATGTTTGTTTATGTGAAACTTGATATTTTTGCGAATAAAATTTCTGTTTTGCATCATAAAAAATTAATTTGATTCAAACATTTGAGTAGGTTAAAATACTAGTAGACCTTAGATGTTAATCTGAACAACCACTAAATTGTACATCCATAAACCATTCTACAATAGTTTGGAGGTGGTTGAGTTGTTGTAGGGAGACATAAAGATGAATGTGGATTTTTTGTGTGCTAAATTTTGTGTGGATTGTATAAAGCCAATAAGATAAAAATTAGGTCAAAATTTTAAGTTAGGAGTCGGTTTTTGAGAATAAGTGTCTAATACAGAGTATTGAACTAATCATTGCATGAAAAAAAGTTTGTCTCATTGTGAAACGTTTCTTTGTAGCCTTTATGATACAAGTGATTAAACCTGTAAGGATATCTAAAACCTGGCGCGCTATAGTCATATGACTTGAGAGTAATCAGCCAAAGCTTGCTACAATGGTCATTTAGAAAGCTTAATGGAGAGAAGTCAGCGCGCGCGCGCACACCATGTCTTGATTAAGTTTCAAACACTTATTTTAAGGAATTAGACCTTTGACAATGGGTTATAGTCTAGTTGATTTTTGGAGGTTGAAGCAGTAAAAAATAAGGAGAATCTTCACTTGTTGATATGTTGAGTTGCAATTAGTAAAATTTAACTAAACTAGAGAGGATGAGGATTAATATATGAATTTAATCTTAGATCATACATTGGGAAAATAATTAAAAGAAAAAGTTTGAGGTGTATATATCACGAGAGAAAAAAATGAAATATTTGACTAGTAAGTGTCGGAACTTGAATCGCTTTATTAATTTATGATACTTGATATGAATTTTCACACACACGTTTGTTTTGTATTCGATAAGTAAAAATTAATTTTAGTTATGTAATTTTGAAGCGGTTTATAGCTTTAATACATAAATCTCAATCTTGAGACCAAAGGCAAATTATCACATCATGTCTGTTTAAATTTTTTTTTTTAATTTAAGTCAAAGTCTATTTTGTATGAGGACAAACAATTGTTTAAGTTGGGAGTGCTTGATAAGTGTATTTGTACACTTATTTGAGTTATTAAATGGGACTGATTGTTATAGTTTTGATAACTTATGACTTAATTATGTACGTATTTCGTTTGCTAGGTAAAACTCAATGCAATTGATGAAATTGGACAAAAGGAATGAAAAATGTACGAAAAGGAAGAAATTTTGGGACCAAATTGTAAACATTCAATAGTTGATTCGGACCACAAAATGATAATTGAAGTTTGTTAAAAGTCAATTAAATGTAGTTAGAGGTCAAAAAGGAGTTAAATATAATCAAAGAATTTTCATAAATCAATTTCCAACGACACAGTTTATGTTTCACATTTTCAGTGAGAGATTGAGACCCATTTTTCGAACAGCAAACGTTCGAAAATTGTAGCCCTTCGAGTTAGCTATTTAAAGCACTTTGAATCACGTTAATCGGATATAGAGAGAAAGTTATGACCAGGATACTGACGATTGTGTAGAGACATAATCATGCTCACGCAAAAGCACGTTTCCTTATTTAAGATTATTAATAATGTTTACCAAGTTGACATTCAATAGTTGGAATCAAACTAGTATTGCAAATCAAGATTTTGACTTTATTTTCTTACCTAAGTATTTTTAGGACGGTTCAATTCAGCATATCAAACATATTTAGCATATGCTTGGCCTCTATTTGCCAAAAACTCATTTATCCAAAAATCATTTTCAACTCGACATTCTCACATAAAATAATTTTATGAATAGCCCTAAACTTTTTCTTATTTTTTGACTACACATTCTCCAAAAAATTAATATTTCAAAATATATTTTCCCCCAAAAATGGGGCTCAAGGGGTTAAAGTGTTTACATGTAGAATTTTGGAATATGTAAATGTGACATTAGAATACAGCACTTTATGTAGAATTATAGTAACCTAGAGATAGACTAGTAAGGAGCATCAATTCTATCTTTTTTTTCTATTATTCTTTATATTTCGTTCTTTTCTCTTCGTTTCATCACACGAGATAGAGAACTCATATCCATAGCAAATTGGACTGGAATAGTTAATTAAAAATTAATTTATTTCCTTTTAAGAATGGAAAGTCAAGAATACAATAGTTAATTAAAAACTAATTTACTTCCTTTTAAGAATGGAAAGTCAAGAATACAACGTAGTACTGCAAGCATCTCAAAATGTGCATTGCTTATAATATATTTTTTCTTTAATTTTTCAAATGGCTGAACAATACAAATGGAACCATCTATGCAAACTTTCGAGATTTCGTAAGTGTTGCCCAAGGGCTTCTTTAATTCTTCAAATGTCTAATGGATCCACCGCTGCAATCCTTTGTCCAAGGGAGATAATATAATGTAGGTATCTTTTTTATCGGCTAATAATAGATCTAAGTTTTTTTTCGTTGAAGAGAAACTACACATACTAAAAAAAGTGTCTCTGTGAAATATGTCTATTTCTCTATCTTGTATGTGGCACACCACTAAGAGGATTGTTTGTGCGAAACCCACAAACGTACATAATCGTTGACAAGTAATAGATTTAATGAGTTGAAATTATTGTCTCATGAAGGATAAATTCAATTTAAGGTTACTAGTCATGTATGAAATCCAAATTATGTAATACGAAAGAGATTTTGATTTTATTTATGCTATATTAATCTTAGAAAACTGTAAAAAAAAAATTGAGTTTTATCAAATTAGGATGATTGTATTGGATTTAGAGTTCTCTTATTGTTATATATTTCAATTTTCAATTATGTAATATAATTCCGTTCATGCGTTCTTAACAATCGATAAAGTTATGATATGTCGTTAAGAATCGTGATTGGGAACCTAATGGGTCACACACAAAAGAGAACTAGAAGAATGTGATTTACCAATTAATTAATAGA
>CAIGRF010383620.1:30642-49925 GCA_903798235.1 Fraxinus ornus | reverse complement strand
CTTGCATATTTATCTATTTTATTACACTTTGCATTTAGTTCTTGTGTATTGAATAGTTTTGAGATTAATTGTCGAAAAAGTTTCAAAAACCAATTCACTCCCCTCTTGGTTAGTTATTCTTGGGCTAACAGTATCGGATCTTTAGTTGGTGATTTAGATGTGTTGCCTTTTGATACTCAATAAATCCCGGGCTATGACGTTAAATCGGTTTTAGTTTGTAATATACTTCATAAGCCTCGGTCGATGAGTGAAGTGAAATGTCGGCACCACAACGAATCACGTAATCTACTTGGACCGTTTGAAGCAACTTAATTATATTAGTGATTCTTATGGCCCAACCCAAATACTTGGAAGGCTTTAAGGTTGTTAGCCTACTTTTCTCCTTTTGTTATTGGGCCCTATTGTTTAACCTAAAGTCTAAACTTATTCCTAACCTATTTATTGGTTGAATATCACTATTATAGTGTGTGAAAGTGATTAAGCCGTGAAGATATAAGTGGTAGCTATCCCTTTTCTTGTAGAGAGAAAATCAGAAACCCATGTGTTGCTTTCTCTACCTAGCTTTTGTGGCTATTTTTCTCCTTGGCTGTAACCTTTCCACCCCAAGTCCTTTGTCGGTTGAAATCATTAAGCAACCGGTTGTGTTTGAAAGGTGTTTGGTTTGTTGATTCGATTGGTTGTTTGTGGTGTTCGATTTGGTGAACTGGGCTCGAAAAAACTTGGATTGGAGCATAAATATTCAACAAGATGGTGTGTCGTTGCTTCTGCATCTAGTTGTGCACGTCTGTGTATAATTTTTATGTAGGGAAGGTGCAGGTGATGGTAAATATCAATGTACATATTTGAGTGTAAATTTCAATTGAAATTAAAATATACAGAAGCAGGGGGAGGTGCATGTGGTGGTGGTGGTGGTAGGGTGATGGATGTTGTGGTGATGTTGGTGTGTTTTGGCTTTGAGGTGGAGGTGGCGACATTTTGGGTGGTGTCGACAGTGGTGGTGGGGTGGTGTGTGGTGTGGTGGAATGAAGAACGATTGTAGCTAATTAATTGGATAATTGTAACCAATGAAATGAGTAATTTGTACCAATAAATAATTTATGACCTGTAAAAATATGTGATTTATGACTAAATTTATAATTGTGATTCACAATTTCTGTCTTTGTAATTGTGACCTCTTGTGATTTACGACTAGTACATGACCATAATCATAAATCGTGTATTATTATGACCTTGGCCTATTTAATCAATTATTAAGCCACAAAATTTTTATTAGGTTGTCACAATATGACCACTTAATTTTTGAAACTTTTTCAAAAGTTTTTTTGTTTGAAAGTATATTTTAAAACATTTGTAGTTATGTATTTTCCGTTTTCAATGATATCCTAGTTCTAAACAAAAAGTAAGAGAGGCCCATCAACTAATCCCAAACACACAGGGAAAATTACACAAAATAAGGGTTTTCAAAATTCAATTTCAAATTTGAGATATTAGGTTTCACTTTTCAAAANGTAAGAGAGGCCCATCAACTAATCCCAAACACACAGGGAAAATTACACAAAATAAGGGTTTTCAAAATTCAATTTCAAATTTGAGATATTAGGTTTCACTTTTTAAAAATTGGGTATTTCATTTTAAATATTAAATATTAATTATACAATTTTCATTCCAACCCCTAATCAATTTCATCTGAAACTGTCTCTTCTCATTCTCTCTCCTCAACCACTGCCAGCATCGTCGCCACCGCACTCTCTTATCATTCTCTCTCTTTGTCGGACTGCTGAGATTATGCTGCTGCCGCCACCAAGCTCAAGACGCCACTATCGAGTGGCGACGATTTGAACGTCGTGGAGTGAAGCAACGTTGGCTTCGTCTCTTCTTCGATTCTTCTTCCCCATTTTTTATGAGTGGTGTGGTAATGATGGTTCGATAGTGGAGGTGTGCGGTGCGGTGGTGATGTGCTCGATGGTGTTGTAGGTGCGATGGTTGACTGAATCGTGTGGTGTTGTATGCGTTGGAGGTGGTCACGTGCGGTACTGTGGCAGTGGTGGTGGAGGTTCAGTGGAGATGCGGTGTTAAGTGCGCAATGGTACTGTGTGAGATCAGAACCACCGCGCTCGCAGTGGCGTTGTGCCACCAAGGTGTTAAGATGATTTAGGGGGGTGAAGATGGCAGCCACAACTGATTTGGGTGATTTTTGTTTGTTGTTGGTGGTGGTGGTTTCGATGGTGTGGTGATGTTTGGGTGGTTTTAGGGCGGTGTTGGATCGGGCTGCTGATGGTGGATCTAGTGTTGGTAGTGATGGATTTGGCTGTGACGATGGTGTTCTACGTTCTGATTTGGTGGCTATGCTGTGGAGGTGAGGTGGTGGTGGCGGTTCCGTCGATGGTGGTTTGGACTCTTGCAATAGTGTGGTGGTGGTCACAAGCGATTTGGTTGATTTTGACCAATAAATTGGGTGGTGTGTGACCAATGAAATAGATAAATTGTGACCAATAAATACCGTGACCTAAAAATTTATTAATTTGTGATCAATAATTTGATAAAATGTGACCTAAATATAATTTGTGATCAATTAATTTGATGTTTTGTATGACCAAAAAATAAGTCATGACGTATAAATTTTTGATTTGTGACCAATGAAGAAATTGTGACTTATAAAATTTTTGAATTGTAAAATAATTTGTGACATAAATACCGTGACCTTAAAATTTATTAATTTGTGATCAATAATTTGATAAAATGTGACCTAAATATAATTTGTGATCAATTAATTTGATGTTTTGTATGACCAAAAAATAAGTCATGACGTATAAATTTTTTATTTGTGATCAATGAAGAAATTGTGACTTATAAAATTTTTGAATTGTAAAATAATTTGTGACATAAAAATTGTGATTTATGGCCAAATTATATGAAATTGTGACCTAAATATATTTAATAAACAAAATATATGTTTAAGTAATTAAATTATAAATAAAATGTTAAAAAACTTGAGATTTGAAATTTTAAACTTAGTTTCTTAAATTTGAAATTGGTTAAACTTAATACCTTAGTTATGAAATATTCCCTTTTTTAAAAGACCCAATTTCAAACAAAAGGGGCATAGAACACAAAGCCTAAAAACATACAAGACTAGACCAAGTGAAAAATTGTATGTACCCAATAGAAATAAACCATTTCATGAAATACTATATATTTTATTATATGTATAGAATACTATTTGATATGTAAAACAAAACCCAAAATATTTTTTTCCTAAAATTCCTCATATTTCACTATTTAAAATTTGTATCTGCAGAATTAAAAATACAACATGGATTTAAATTTTAATTCTATCTCCAAATCAGGTTTGATTTCAAAAAAAAAAGGATGATTTCAACAGCTATGGAATAAATAGTTTGCGTTTGTTTCTTCGCCATCTCCAGCAAGCAACTTACTATAGTTTCTTTCAAAACCTTTCTACGGAACGGGTCATCTCTTGTTTTTAGAATTGAGGATGTCTACAGCTGTTTTAAAATTTCAATCATCACGGTAATTTTGCATTTTAGTGTCATATCAAAACTTATTGACAATATTGTTAATATATTATAAAGCGTGACAGATTGTGACTAATAATGAAAATTTAAACTGTAAAATCTTACCGATTTATTCCGACCTTTTTTGGGATTTTGTTAAGTTTTGTACCATGAGCTTGATATGGTGCTGAAATTATGTTAAATCACCAACTGTTTCGGTAATAGTAATTAGATTTAGGCATCATGCATAATCTGTTCATATGTGTTCAATTTGGTTGAAATGTGGATGTCTACGTGAGTTTACAATTCGACAAACAAGTTTATGATTCGATGATGGATCAATCAATTTGCTATACCATGAATACCATTTCTGGACTTGCCCGAATAAGGATTTCGAAATCCTCCAATTCTGTATGTTACGTCTTTATATTTCTTTAGCCTAAGTATGTGACATTGTATGCATGTGTTAGATCTTTATATTTCTTGTAGACATGATATCAAGAGAATTAAAGATTTATATGAGGAGGTCAGGTCTACAGATTGATTATGTAGCTCATGTACACATGGCCCCTATTGGGGTAGCTAATATCCCTCGTATATCTTCTAGTTTCCATACTTGTATAGTTGACACGCGAGTGGCCATGCTAGTTTGATATGTTATACTACGTATTACATGGTGTGCATGTGGAAATTACAGAATTGTATGATGGATATCCCTAGTTCAATGTGAGCATTTTTCCCCTTCCTTTGTAAAATAATGCATTTAGTGCAATTAATCCTAGTTATTCTAGGAGGCGATAACAACTTCATTAGCATTCCTTTGCAGATTTTTTATGCTGGGAAGTTAAAAATAACAGTTTGCTCTACACCAAAGATAAACTAGACCAATCCTAAACATGCAGAAGCATTGTGATAACCAAATTCCTATATCAAAATGTACCCTCATGAAAGAAAAAGGAAGTTTCAATCAGCAGAAGTTACAGAAAATGTAATCTCTATTTAATTGGAGATTACTACTCACCAAGAACAGCGATTAAAATCTCACCCGCTCTATTTACAATATCTTACCAAAAAATCATTAGAATATAGAGATTAAATATGAAGAAGAAGAGGAGCAGATTTAGAGATAAACGATGCATCACAAAGAAAACCTCAGAATAATCTCTCAAATGAGCGATTCTTCTATTTAAATGAAATGGACCAAATAACCTAGCATCAATGGATACCAGTCATCCATGTGTCACCATCGCAACATTTCACTTATTTGAACAAAGTCGCATAACAAAAAATGCGAGAATGCATGGTGAAGAGGCAGTCGGGCTAGGTCTCAAATACCCAAGTCATTGGACCAAGTTTAATATAAATTGTGACAGCCAAAAAGTGTTAAGCATATATCAACCTGACAATTATCATGTACTAAAAATCAGCAAATTGACACACTTCATATCTGCATTTTGGTCATACAAATGGTCCTGAACTCAATCACAATGGAAGAATCCACCACCCGCAATCTAAGTACCAACTTTTGTAAGATTTATAGCTAAAATTGTGGTTGTAGGTCTTCCCAATTTTGGTGTATTTTCACATACTAATTTCCACCATTTTTAGCCATTTCATTCCACCATCTTTTGTACAAGTCCTGTTAAGGGAAGTTATAGGGAGTTGAGGAAGGTTGAGAGAAGTTACAAATTTGAATTCCAACTTTAAACCATTCCCTCCAATCCATTTTAGAGGATCGAGTCAGTCTACATTGACGACCACGATTCATTTTTTAACATCTTCAACCCATACACGATAGACTTGACCTGAACCATACGTGACAACTAGCACTACATCTCAAATCTATCTCGAAAAGATTCATATGGTAAATATATCATAAGGCCATTAAATATTTTAGAGTTCATGATACTATAAACATATTAGAAATATATAGTAGCTCTAATAGAGGAACATCACATCTTGTTATACCTCAAACTCATTTTTTAACATTGATTCAAGTATTTTTCATTCCCTTGGACACTATGGAACATATATTTGTCTAGTCGTTGAATATAAATAAAGATGTTGGTCAAAATAATTCTTCTTTTCAACTCGAAACCTTCAACTTTAAATCAATTGCTTTTCTAGACATGTTCCATAGAATCGAATCAATCATAGTTTTTGATAACATGCTAAAGTAGCAACACCAAAATAAAATATTGAGGAACAGTTAAAATTATAAGGGTATATATGAGGTTATATAAAGTTCAAGTTTTCACACAATGAGGAAATCATGATCAGTTCACTAATTTACCACATATTGGTCATAAAAACACTCGCGATATGAAACGTGTATTGCAGTATTTTATCCCTCTCTTAGAGCGCACGTCAAATTCTTTAAAAATAAATAATATTGTACAAATTCTAGTTCAGGTATTCTCGACACCTAATTTGAGATCTTATTTTTATTCCTTCATGTAATCTCAAACTAAGAACTCTTAATATAATAATTCATCAAGGCTAGGCAATTGCTCGTGTGAATGAGTCAACGTCAACATATTCAACATATTTTATATATGTAAATAAATTATTTATTTGGTAATCATAACAATAGATTATACATGAACACAAAATTGTTAATTATGTGTATGGAAAACTCACTCGAGAGTTTTCAAATGTACAAAGTATCATAATCTACGCAATTCTAGATAATCGACATAACCAACAAGTATATCTCTATATGGCCTTCTAGTATGGTGATTACCTATCATCACGTGCGTAGATATATCGCAAAGACATGTTTTCTTTACTAATGTCTCTCATAGACATAATGTTGAGTGTTTGGTTCCATAATGATACTTGAGATCCTTGACATATGCAATAGTTGCATAACTATCATGGTTCTCATATTCTCGACTTATATTATTAGATTTTCAATATATTTATACCAAATAATTTCTTGTGCTATCAAGACATACATTACAAAATTCATTTCCGGATTGTACTCATGGTTATACGCATTTTTGTGCATCACGTGCGTTTTCTCACATACTTCATATTCCTTTCATTTTCAAATTGGTTTAAGATCTTTTCTTCTAATTGATTTGTATCACTCCGAACATGCAATGGATCCTTGTTAGCTTACCCTCCATGATTCTTATCATTCCCTCTCTCTTCAAGAAGATTCGTCTTTGAATCTTGATTTTGAAATTGAATTTGTTTTTCTTCTTGAACTTTCTTCACTTTTTTCTTGAAGTTTCTTGATTTTTCTAGACCTCTCTTTGCTCCTTTTTTTTTTTTTTAACTCAAAAATAAAAAGAAAAAAAAAACCTGATTTTAGAGTCAAATCTCTGATACCAACTGATGTGAACTCATGTAGTAATAGTAGCTCTGAAACCTACAAAATATTGAATCACAACCCCAAGAAAGCTAAAACTCCGATTTGAATCTTGACCCAATAATTTATTGAACCAAAAAATCAAGACAATCGTCAATAATATTTTGATCCTGTGAACACAAAAATTATGAACCTTGCTATGAAGTTGTTCAACAACACAAGGAATACGAATCTTTGATAAGTTTGAATAGCTTAAACGCCACAAATATTGAAAATATTTAATAAGTTATGTTCAATTAAGAACAAGATAGAAAGTGAAAAAAAATTCATATTATGATTTATCTGACATAGTCAGCCAAAAAACTTATGCTAAATCAAAAGACGTTTTCAGATTGTACTGATAGGTGAAAATTCAAAAATCGAGCTGAAAGTTATGTGCATTTTTGTACATCATGTGCGTTTTCACACATACTTTATAGTCCTTCCATTTTCTAATTGGTTTAGAATCTTATTTTCTAATTGATCTGTATCATTCTAGAACATGCAATGGATCCTTGTTAGGTTACCCTCCATGATTTTCATCAAAACTATAGTTGCCTCTTCCCAACTTCAAAACTCTGAAAGTTTATTAGTGAAGTTAAAGGTTTTTAGTGTTTGATCTTTTAATCTTTTATGTTTTGATCTTTGAGTTGAATCAAGAAATTTATGGAATATGCTCATGATCTTCAATAATATGTTCTCTAGTATGGAATAATGATTTAACACATTTTTGAGATGGACTATGCTTGAGTATTTATAATATAAAGTGTTTGAGGTTGAATACGTTTGAAAAAAACTGTAAAAATGGTGATTAGGTCTCTACTTGGATAATTCCACCCCTCGAGTGCCCCCTCTAGCTTGCGACTAGCAAGCGGTCAGTCAACTGCTCGAGCATCCAAGTCATGGTCAGCCAATGGTGGAGCTGTTGAAAAACACGTTCAATAGCCAAGCATGGGTCTAACGAGCGATTTGTGACGACTTTTTCTCCTTGTTCTGTCTTTAACTCCTTCAAGACCTATACAATCAACCCCCGACTCTTTTGACTTTAATTTCAACTCAATAATTATGACTTTGAACATGGAACTAGACAAAATTGATTTCAATCAAGATGATTAAATACAATAAATCGTTCTTAATTGCGAGGGGTTATATTTTCACTAAATTTGACACCTACGTTGAACATATTTTGTGTAAAAAGATTTTATGTTACAAAAATTGAAGGCTAACGACACTAATATCTAACAGATAAAAGTTAGAGATAATAAGTATAAAAGGTGTTCCTTAAAGAATTGCAAGGCAGATGTTCTTTTTAACTTTTTTGTCACATTAAATGTTAATCTTTTTCATATAATTTAATTCCTTCTTACATGTGAACTGGTGGATCGAAATATTAAATTGTTGGTAAAAAAATGTTAAAATTGTTTGTCCATATTAATAAATCGCAGATAAAAATATATTTAATTTACTCATTCTTACAACTTTATCTCCCCACCCCCTACACTCTCAAGGGAAAAAAATAAAAAATTAAAAAATTAAGAGATTAAATAGGTGGCAGCCGCCAACTTCTTGTCCATATCCTTGAGTCTCAATTCATCGTTCTCCTTAATATCTTTTTTTTTTTTTAAATTTCATTTTCATCTCGACTTTTGCAAGAACACATGTGAAAAATACCTTAAGCAAGATCCATCGTGAAGTCACATAGTTCGTGGAAGAGAATAAATGGGAAACGGAAAAGAAAAGTGAGAGAAGATGACAACTTTTGACTACTATTTGCATAAGAGTTTTGCTAGTGATATTTGCAAGTGTTCAAAGTTAGTCCAAAACTAACATATCAACAGCTTGTAACTTGTGCTTGAGGTGAAGTTTGTATTTTTTATTATTATTATTTTTTAAGTGTAACGTACGCACTTCAACTTATCGACGTCTAAAACTCTCATATTTTTCTTAAAATGGGATAATCTTTAAGGAGTTGAAAGAATGAAAGGAGGGAACTTGACCTCTAATATTATGAATTAATCACCGAGTAACCAACTATTGATCAACACCACATTATTAGTAAAAAGAAATGTATATATGTTAAGTTGAATTGCACAAGTATATCTACATATCGTGATAATAGTAAGGGGAAGTACTATTTCAATATTTTTCATACTTAATCCATATGGTGAGTACCGGCCGGTGGACTATAAGATGATTCAAGTGTTTTTCCTAGACATACATGAATTTCGTCAATTACTCTCTCTTTTTTAGGATTGGACAAAACTCCCGAATCGAATCGGACCGAACCAAACTCGAACTGAGCTGAACTGAACCAAACAATTCTTCATAAGTTAAATACTTGAACGGGTATTTGAATCGAAAACCAATGAGTTTGATTCGGTTCTCGATTCTAGACCAAGAATCGAAGAATCGAATACGAACCGAATTTAAATAATTTTTTATATTGAATTAATTAAATTATTTTAATTTTTTCTGAATAAATTAACAAATTAACTAATTTAGTGATTAATTATTTAACTCTCAAGTCAAGTCCATGCCTAGCTTGCCCATCTCAACCCAATTTCTAAATTCAATTTTTTTTGGCACAATTATTAATTTCATTTTTAGCCCAAGATCTTGGTATTTTTTTATGTTTTTATCATTCCCTGTCCAATTTCATACTTTCATTCGATAAGCACGGGTTCACAAACCTTAAATCATTTGATAAATTGAAAACCTACATCTACATGCCCAAATTGAAGCTGCCGACTGCCAAATCCGACTTCCTCTCTCCAACTACATATCGAAGCTACGAATGAACATGACATTAGTTGTATTTATGTAGTGTTGATATAAATGTTCAAAAAGTTAATTATGGTACGGAACCGAATAAAATCGAACTGAACCGAATCGAACCCGAAAGGTTCCATTTATTAAATACCCGAAAATTTCAATTCGGTTCGGATCGGACCATGTCCAGCCCTACACTTTTTGCAAAAAGGGGAATTAAAAGATTTCAACCCTCTTTGAAATGAGACTCGAAATCAGGTCATCGGACGATAACCAATTAATGCAACTATTAGATTTCACTGAATTAATATTTTTCACCCATCGAATCCCAACTCTATTCTACCACATCAATAATCTAATTATGAGGGGGAAAAAAAGTCCTGTTTGGTTTAAGTAAAAGTCGTATCTTAATAAATTTTGATAAAATCGATGGAATGTATTGTTATAAAGTTACGAGTTCCATGAAATTTATAGTTAAAATTTACTATTGAATTTGATTAAGTTTTAATCAATTTTTTACCTAAATCAAATATGACTACATGTAAGTCCTTCTCTGGAATAAATAATGTATGGGTGGGTGGGTCCATTAGTAGGTGTAAGCTAATCGCACTTGCATTATTAAAAAAATTATTGTTTCTTTAGCAGCCTTGATGTAAGTAAAGCTTTGTATGTCTCAACTTTATATGTCATAGGGGTTCAATCATCATGTTTCTACTTATAGATATTTGTGATGCTTTTTTAAAATTTTATGCTTTTTGATGAGTTGATATTATTATATTAGGTAAAAGACACGAGTTCAACTGTATTGACGTTCAATTATATGTCAGCCTTCAGGAAAAATGATCTCTTTTATATGTGGGACGAGTTAAAAATAATATTTAAATAATATATATTGAGAATAAGATTTGTATTTATTGAGAATAAGATTTGTAACGATAAACTTATTATAGCTCGAGAAATTTAAATGTGACACATATCTTTAATTTGTTGTCTATGTAATAGTATCTTTCCGTGCGTATCAAAGTAAGTTCACTCCCATTTGACATAATTAGGGTTGGACAAAATTTCTGAATCGAACTGAACCCGATCGACTCGAACTGAACAGAACCGAGCAGTTCTTTATAAGTTAAATATTCGAACGAATATTTGAATAGAGAATTGACGGCTTGGTTCGATTCTCGTTCTAGACCAAGAACCAAATCTCCCTAAATTTTTTAAAAAAATCTTATATTGAATAAATTAAAATATTTTAATTTTTTTTAAACAAATTAGCAAATTAACCAATTAGGTGATTAATGCTTCAACTCCCAGGCCAAGTCCACGCCTTGCTAGTTTTCTTTAATGTAAATCATTTGAGGAATTTAAAACCTACATGCCCAAATCGAAGTCGCAAACTGGCAGTTCGACTTTCCCTCTCTAACTACCCATCGAAGCCACGACCTCGAACCACGACTACCGATCGTTGACCATTTGAACGAGGTAGCGTGTAAGCTTCCCTATATGTGATTTACTCTATTTGTATTTGGATTTTGGTCAAGTATTATTTCATCTAAAAGTTTGAAATGTTTGAGAATGAATAAATTTGCTCAATAGATATGTTTTAAACATCAAATTCTTAGTGTTGTGCTTTGAAAAAACTTGCATCAATAAATTTCATGGAGAGACAACCCTTTAATTTAATTTGTGTTTTGAAGAAACATGTGGCTATGCTTCCTTTTATAGCCACCTTTCGTTTTGTAAATTCAATTGGTGCATTCTTTGAAATATAAAGAAATTACAGGTTGCGGCTACACTGTTGCTTCCTTTTCTATACCGATCTTTTAGTATTAGTATCTACTTTTTGATATTTGTATACATTGGTAAAATAATTATATTGAACAACTTGTTATTTATATATTTTTAAATTGGATTACGTTAATTTGTAAAAGCTAAGAATGAACACGACATTAGTTGTATTTATATAGTGTTTTTGTAAATGATAAAAAAATTAATTATGATACGGAACCGAACCAAATCGAACTCAAACGGTTTCATAAATATATTTGAACCCGACGATCCTATTTATTAAATACCTGAAAATTTTGGTTCAATTCAATTTTGAAAAGAATCGAATCGAACTTAACCATCTCCGGCCCTAGACATAATTCACAAGTCTAAAATCTTATAAAATGATTGAATATTTGAACTCTTATAATATGTTAACAAGTACTATAAATCAGAGCAATGCAGACAAAATAATGGGATAATTACAGTTGTGCCTTCACACCTTTCAAAATATTGAAGTTTTTCTCCAACCTTTCATTTGTTACAACCGTCACCTCAAACCTTTCAAAACATTACCGTTAAAGCTCAAATGAATGGATTTCATCAAAATCGCCGTTAGTTGACCACAAATTTTAACTTTGACCAAATTCTAATCAATTTTACAAGGGGCAAAATAGTGACTTTTTATTTTCAAACTTAAAATAATTAAAATGAAAAATAAAATCCTTCTTCTTCCCAGACCCACCCCACATTCCCACCTTACCAATCCAACCAAAATCGATCGCCACCACTACCGCCGTCGCCAGAGCATTTTCTCTCTCCTCTAAATTGTCTTTGAGTGTACATATCTCATTTGATCACTTGCATTTTATCTCTCCTCTGGAGACTCTATCTAGTTTTGTTAGGTTGGATCCTGGCCCATTTATTTGCTCCTATCATTTTGGTTGAAATCGTGTTTACAAAACACGCTTCTTTTAATTGAAGCGTCCTTAATCTGATGGAGACGCATGGCTCACTTATGGCCGTTGGATGTTGGACTCTCTATATACCTAGGTTGAAGGCTTTTGGACTCTCATTCAATTCATTCCCTACCAGAGACTTCGAGGTTTTATGTGAGTTGAGAGAAAAATGAGAGAAGAGGCTAGGGTTTGAAGATTCTTGTTTGTATTACTTTAAATCTCTGATTTAAAGTGTTGTGAGAAACAGATTAACCTTCGATTGTAATATTCTGTGTAAATATTGTGAGGATCTGAGTGATTTCTCTGTTGTGTTACTTAGTGTTGGTTCGAAGGGTTACTTGGTGATTTCTTGGTGAATCTGGGTAGATCTATTGCTATACTTTGAGAGATAAGTCTCATATATCTTCTCTCTAATATTTGTAATCTTCGTTGCCATTTTGTGGTTGTTATAGTGCATCGGAGTATAATCTTTTTTTATGGATGCTCAACGGGGGATGTAGGTGTTAGAATCAGTCACCGAACCTCTGGGGCTAAAGCCGAAATAATTCTTGTGTTCATTCTTTAATTTCTGCAATTTTTACTTTACTATTTTGGTTATAGTTTGTTTCGATTCTATTTTTTTACTTTGAGAGATAAGTCTCATATGTCTTCTCTCTAACATTTGTAATCTTCGTTGCCATTTTGTGGCTGTTATAGTGCATCTGAGCATAATTTTTTTATGGATGCTCAACGGAGGATGTAGATATTAGAAGCGGTCACCGAACCTCCGGGGTTAATGTCGAAATAATTATTGTGTTCATTCTTTAATTTCTGCAATTTTACTTTACTATTTTGGTTATAGTTTGTTTCGATTCTCATATAGTGTGTGGTCTGGGCCTTACAGCTCTCTCCCTCGTTGTCTCTGCATGTGTGTGGGCGTGGACGTGAGCGTGCAGAATGAACAAGAGTGCAATAATTGATATGTCCTGGTATCTTTAAACATACTAGATTTGAAACAGAACCTTGAGAACCACATATATATTTTGGCAATTATTTATTTGCTGGCCAACTATATATTTTGATGCCAATAAGAAAAAAAACAGTACAGTACATTCCAAACTTTTGGAAAATACTTCGAACATCACGACTCAGCATGGACAGATAAACATTTACATTGTTAAAGACGAGGGGAGTGGAAATTCTTGGAAGAAATCAAGAATGTGCTTATTAATCTCATCAGGCTTCTCTTGGTGGATAAAATGAGCTACTTCTTTCATTACAACGACTTCCTTCAGCAGTGGCACATATCTCTAAATAATTCTTGTGTTCATTCTTTAATTTCTGCAATTTTTACTTTACTGTTTTGGTCATAGTTTGTTTCGATTCTCATATAGTATATGGTTTAGGCCTTACAGTAGTATCAAAGCTTGGATTGGTGGAATAAGTTGTCTGGATCTTTGAGAAGGAGGCAGATCTGCTTCAGATCCTGAAGGATTTGAGTCTGCTCACAAGGAATCGAGTTTATATAAACTCGCTTGGTGAGATCTTTTTAATTTTAAGGGTTTACTTTTAAAATTAGGGTTTCTTGATCATACCCTTGATTTTTCGTACACCGTCGAAATCCCCTTGAGACTAATCTTTGTCCAAGAGCTCCTGCGAGGCTCCTGGAATTTGAAATAAATCAAGTTTGGGTGTGTTCTTGGAAAATCTTGCTGGAGTGATCTGTGAAACATAGTGTGTGATCTCTGTTATTGTGTATTCCCATGAATCTTGGTTTGTTCATTTCTTGTTAATACCTGTTGTTTTGAAAATCTTGTTCTACTGTATGTGTTACTGTGATTTTCTATCTGTGATTACTCTGATCTCTTGCTGTCTTTGCTTGTTGTGTACTTGTCATCAGTCTGTGTGTCTATATTGACTTTAACATGGCCTCTACTAAATTTGAAGTTAGTTAGAGTGATGGAAAAATTGATTTTAACTTGTGGAGTCAGAAAATGAAAGATATTTTCATGCAAATGAGATGTGCTAAAGCTCTTGATAATACTTGGCATGTTGATCTTATTCCTGCTAAGAGAGCTGCACTTGAAGAAGTTGCTTGGAACACTATTTTCTTATACTTGTCTGAAAATGTAATTAGAAACATAGGTGAAACTAAAACTGCAGCTGAATTGTGGACTAAGTTTCATGCCACATATGTGGCTAAAACTACTCCCAACAAATGTTTTCTTTTAAAACAATTCTTCTCTTTCAAAATGGATCATTCAGTTGATTTGGATGAAAACTTGACATATTTACTAGACTTACCCAAGACTTGGCCAATTGTGATGAAAAACTTTCAAACGATCAATTGGCTGTAGTTTTGTTAAACTCCATAAGTGACAGGTATAAGGACATTAAGGTTCCTTAGAATATGGTAGGGCTGAACTTAGTACTGATGTTATAATCAATGCTTTGAAAAATAAGGCACAAGAGATGAAGACTGAGTCAAGTACAATTCACAATGGAATAAATTTGTTATCAAAAGGAAAAGCTTTTGGTAAACCTGATTACCATCCTAAGTGTTCAAAAGAAAATAAAAAGTAGACTGAAAGGAATAAGACCAAGAACAATGCTAAGGGCAAGAAGTATTACTATTGTGGTAAAATTGGTCATCTTGCTAAAGATTGTTTTAAAAAATGAATCAAGAGAAAAAGGTTTTGAAGAGGGAAATACTGCCCTTGCATATAATGAACCCAGAAATGAGAATGGTTTAGTCCTTGTCAGTATTGGAAAAAACTTAGGCTGTTCTTTTCTTAAGTGCCCTGACAAAAATTGTTTCATTGATTTTGTTAAAACAAAAGGTTAGCAAGTTATAATGAGAAATAACTATGCCTATAAAATAAGTGAAATTAGAACTGTTAAACTCCTTTTAGAAAATGGAAATGTTTTGATACTAAAAGAAACAAGATTTGTCCCAGATTTGAAAAGGAACTTAGTGCCCTTAGGCATGTTAGATGACATGGAGTTTAACATTAATATGGGGAAATGATACATCAAAATTCTTAAGGGAAATGATTTGATCATATCTTCCCCTAAGAGACATGGTTTGTACTACCTGAAGGCTAAACCTTTGTTGGGTTTAACTGCTGCTGCCATTTCTAAAAATTTTATATTGGCTAAACTGTGGCATGAAAGACTTGGTCACATTGGAAAAGGGGTTAAATTTCTTGAAATCTAAAGGTGTTTTTGGAAAATTAAACATTGGAGATTTTGACTCTTGTGAACAATGTATTATAGGGAAACAGGTGAAACTTTCCTTTCCAACTGGAACACATAAATTTAAGCAAAAACTAGAGCACTTGCATGCTGACTTATGGGGTCCTGCTTCTGTGTCTACTTTATCTGGTTTCAAATACTACTTGTTGATCATTAATGATTTCTCAAAAAAAAAATGGCTATATTTGTTGAAATCTAAAGATGAAAACTTTTCTATTTTTAAAGAATGGAAAACACAGGTTGAAAATCAAACTAATCCTACAATGAAAATTTTGAGATCTGATAATGGTTTAGAATTCTGTAATTTTGAATTCAGTAATTTTGGTAAAGATCATGGTAGTGTGAGACACAGAACTGTTACCTATACACCACAACAAAATGGTATGGCTGAAAGAATGAATAGAAGTTTGTTGAATAAAGTAAGATATATGTTGTTTAGTTCTGGTCTGCCAAAAATGTTTTTGGGTGAAGCAGTTAAGACTGCTGCTTATTGGATTAATAGAAGTCCTACCAGTTCTTTAAATTTTGTTGTTCCTGAAACTGTGTGGTCTCATAATTCTGTGAATTATTCTCACTTGAAAGTCTTTGGATGTGCTGCTTATGCTCATCAAAATATTGGTAAACTTGAACAAAGATCTCTTAAATGTATGTTCTTAGGTTATGATGATCAAGTTAAGAGTTAAATCTGAAATAGGATTTAAAGTGATAATTAGAAAAGATGTCATTTTCAATGAATCTTTGATGTCTTGCCTTGAGGGAAAAGATAATAATCTAACTGAGAAGGATATTCAAATTGAGGTGGAGTCATCTAGTAATAGTCTTGAAAATTCTGAATGTGTAATTGAAAACCTAGAACAAGGTTTTGGTTCTGTTTCTGATCAACCTGAGGATATTGACCAATATGTGTCTTCTCCTTTACCTCTTGAAGAGTATCAATTCACAAGAGATAGAGAGAGAAGACAGATCAGACCTTCCACCAGATTTGACAGTGAAAATTTTGTTTCTTTGTTTACCTATCAAAAATAGTTTGAAAATGAACCAAATACTTATGATGATGCCATAAATTGTAAAGAAAGTAAAGACTAGAAAGCTGCTATGGAAGAAGAAATGACTTCTTTGCTCAAAAATAAAACTTGGGAACTAGTTGAAAAGCCAAAAGGGCATGAAATTATAGATTATAAATGGATCTATAAAATTAAGCATGGTAAAGGAGGAAATAATAATATAAGTTATAAGATTTAAAGCTAGATTAGTAGCTAAAGGCTTCGCTCAAAAGGATGGTATTGATTATACTGAAATTTTTTCTCATGTGGATAAATATACTACCATTAGATGCTTGCTTGCCCTTGTTACTCAATTTAAATGGGAACTTGATCAGTTTGATGTCAAAACTGCTTTCTTGTATAGTGAACTTGATAAAACTATTTACATGAGACAGCCTGTGGGTTATGAAAAAGGTAATCCAGAAAATATTGTTTGTTTGTTGAAGAAATCATTGTATGAGCTAAAACAAGCCCCCAGACAATGACACAAAATGTTTAATGCTTTTGTGTTGAAATTGGGCTTCAAAAGAAGCCAATATGATACCTGCTTGTATTGCAAAGTTAGTGGAGGTAAAAATTCTTTATATCTTGTCCTTTATGTGGATGATATGTTGCTTGCTAGTTGTGATAAAAGTGAAATTGAGTCTATTAAACTGAAGTTAAAAACTGAGTTTGATATGAAAGATCTTGGTGCAGCTAAGAAAATTTTGGGTATGCAAATTGTTAGAATTAAAGATATGGATATGTTGTTTTTAAACCAACATGATTATGTGATTAAAGTGTTGAAAAAGTTTGATATGTATGACTGCAAACCTGTGACTTTACCTCTTGTAAATCATTACAAATTGTCTTCTGAATGTTGTCCTAAAACTGAAGAAGAATACGCTAGAATGTCTAGAATACCTTATGCTAATGTTATAAGCTCTATTATGTACTTAATGATCTATACTAGGCCTGATCTTGCTCATAGCATTACTATATTAAGTAGATTTATGAGTAATCCTGGAGAAGATCACTGGAATGCTTTAAAATGGCTATTAAGGTACCTGAAAGGTACTGCTGATTTAGGCTTAGTGTTTAAATCTAATAAAGATGGTGTTTTGTTAAATGGATACACTGATTCAGATTTTGCTGGTGATAGAGATAACAGGAAATTAACTTCATCCTATTTTTATACCTTATGTGGTACTGTCATTAGCTGGAAATCACAATTGCAAAAAATTATTGCTCTGTCATCTATTTCTGCTACTGATGCTATAAAGGAAGGAATGTAGTTAACTGGATTATTATCTGAACTTGATTTTGTTGAAACTCAAACTGCTATGTTTTCTGATAATCAAAGTGCTATACATCTTAGTAAAAATCTCATGTTTCATGAAAGAACTAAGCACATTGATGTTAAATATCACTTCATTAGAGATGTTATTTCTAAGGGTCTAATAAAGATTGAAAAGATTGCAACTCAACATAATCCTTTAGATATGGGTACAAACGTGATTCCTTTAAACAAAATTTTAATTTGTCTTAAATTTCTTTCTATTGATTATTTGTGATCTTGATGTTGATACTCAGAACAAATGAAATGATCAGTGGTTATGTTCCTGGATGCACTTATAGCCCAAAATCTGGTAGTAAGGTGGAGAATGTTAGGCTAGATCCTAGCCCATTTATGTGCTCCCAGCATTTTGGTTGAAATCGTGTTTACAAAGCACGCTTTTTTTAATCGAAGCATCATTGCTCTGATGGGAGAGGCGTGGCTCACTTATGGTCGTTGGATGCTGGACTCTCTATAGACCTAGGCTGAAGGCTTTTGGACTCTCATTTGATTCATTCCCTTCCAGAGACTTCGAGGTTTTCTGTTAGTTGAGAGAAAAAGGAGAGAAGAGGCTAGGGTTTGAAGATTCTTGTTTGCATTACTTTAAATCTCTGATTTAAAGTGTTGTGAGAGATAGATTAACCTTCGGTTGTAATATTATGTGTGAATATTGGGAGGATCTGAGTGATTTCTCTGTTGTGTTACTTAGTGTTGGTTCGAAGGGTTACTTGTTGATTTCTTGGTGAATTTGGGTAGATCTATTGCTATACTTTGAGAGATAAGTCTCATATCTCTTCTCTCTAACATTTGTAGTCTTTGTTGCCATTTTGTGGTTGTTATAGTGTATCTGAGCATAATATTTTTTATGGATGCTCAACGGGGGATATAGGTATTAAAAGCGGTCACCGAACCTCAAGGGCTAAAGCCGAAATAATTCTTGTGTTCATTCTTTAATTTCTGCAATTTTTACTTTACTATTTTGGTTATAGTTTGTTTCGATTCTATTTTTTTACTTTGAGAGATAAGTCTCATATGTCTTCTCTCTAACATTTGTAATCTTCGTTGCCATTTTGTGGCTGTTATAGTGCATCTGAGCATAATTTTTTTATGGATGCTCAACGGAGGATGTAGATATTAGAAGCGGTCACCGAACCTCCGGGGTTAATGTCGAAATAATTATTGTGTTCATTCTTTAATTTCTGCAATTTTACTTTACTATTTTGGTTATAGTTTGTTTCGATTCTCATATAGTGTGTGGTTTGGACCTTACAAGTTTTCTAATATTTTTCTCCTTTTCCTTCGATCTTTTTTTTTTTTTTTTTTTTTTTT
>CAIGRF010383620.1:16381-30166 GCA_903798235.1 Fraxinus ornus | reverse complement strand
CTTTTGAGGATTCTGGCTATAACTCACTGCCATCTTTTAGGCTTTGATTTATTTATTGTCAGCCTAACATTAGGTTTCAAAAGAGAGGCGTGAAAATTAACTTGAACTATGTTTGAGAGGTGTCGTTTTTTTAGGGTTTTCGAACTCTCTATTGTCTGCTCTAGGACGGCTTGTGTAGTGACTCTTCTAGCAATGATCTGAGCCGGAAAGTGGAGTTCTTGTTTCGTAAGGAGGACCTTGGTTGGATGAAAAAACCTATCAAAACACTCTTTAAGTAATAGATTCCTCCTCTTAGGTTTTGAATAATGTCTTTAATTTTTATTTATTTGATTTGGTATGTCTTAATTTTGTAACAATTGTAAGATGCGGGTCTTCTGACTGTTCGATTTGCCTTCTACTAATCAAGCATCAATTATGAACGGAGTTATAAAAGAGTTCTGTGAAGTAGCTGGACATAAGGTCAACAAAAAAAATAATAATAATTGCTATCAGCTTTGTTGTTTATCCTTTTGAATTTGACATTTATGCCCTTGATTTTGTGAGCCATCTTCCGTTGAAATGTCAAAATGGTAGTAGCACAGATTTTCTTCAGAGGCTACATCAATCAATTTCTCCAGCATAAGTTTTACACCTTGAATGGAAAAGCCACAGCTTCCATCTTTTTCTGCTTTGGAATTTGGTGTGTGATTTTGATTGATTTCGGGGACGGGGAGGGAGAGGGAGAGGAGTTTATGGTGTAAATGATTTTTTTTTTTACTATGTTTAAGAAACGTACACAAATTGAATAATTTGTGACCTACCATTTTTTTATATGTGATCTAAAAATTATATAATCTGTGACTGTAAAAAAATCTGTGATCAATTGATTTGAAAATCTGTGACCAATGAATTAATTGTAACCTATAAATTTTTTGAACTGTGACCGCTGGAATAATTATCGAAATCAGAATAGTCCTCGGAACGGTGAGGTGAGGTGAGGTGAGGTGATGAATAAGATGGATTTTATTTTTCATTAATTGATTATTTGATTTAGTTATTTTAAATTTAAAAATATAAAGTTATCATTTTGCCCTTGTGAAATTGATTAGACTTTGGTCAAAGTTAATTTTTTTTTTTTTTTGTCAACTAACAGCAATTTGGATAGAATACATCCATTAGGTCTTCAACTACAACGTTTTGAAAGATTATGAGTGTCAGTTGCAACAAATGAAATATCAGGGGAAAGTTTGCAACGTTTTAGAAGGTTTGAGGGCACAGCTGTGATTATCCCTAAATAATTTACTATAATTGAGATTTCATTCTGTTTCAAAAATTATACCACTTTTGGTCTTTTGTCCCCTTTAAAAGTCATGGGAAAAATAAGTGTCTAACACGTAAAATACACTTTAAAAAGTTTAACAAATGGTCACAATTTTCTTTTCTTTTTTTCTAAATTCCATCATTGCTATTTACCCTGCAAAAATGCTGTCAATGTTGATAGCCGGGAATTATGATAATGTACATTAGGAGTTAAAGAAAGTCTTATAAATTAACCAGGTGTTAAAGTGGGAAAGTTTTTCTTTTTTTATTTGGTTGAAAAGATTTTGATACAATTATATCTCATCGCATTATGTATTTGTAAACCAATATGTAAGTAGTGATATACATGTAGCACAGTTGAAATTTGAGTTGAACAATGCAGAAAAAAGGGAAAATAATTCCAAGGGCCCCATTTGAACCCCCCCCACCCCACCCCACCCCACCCCAGTAATTAACGGTATAAAAAATTATAAAGAAGTGTCAACCTAATTAGAATGGAGTATAATCTCTCTAACAACTTTGTTGAAAAAAAAATAAAACGTCAGTATTCTCCAAATATATAAATCCCATTCCCTGGTGTGCAAAGCCTGCCTGTACTGAGGCCAGAAAATTGTCCATGGCTCTAAGAAAGGTCGAGAAATTAAGGACAGCGAAGAAGGAAATCAACAGGGGAGCATGGACGGTGGAAGAGGATCGGAAACTGGCAGAAGCCGTCGAAATCCACGGCCCAAAGCGGTGGAAGACCATTGCCAGCACCACAGGTGAAATGATATATTCATCTACTACTGTATATATACATATATTAGCTTGAACAATTAAGTTTCCAATATGTATATATTTATATGCAGGACTGAATCGGTGTGGTAAGAGTTGCAGGCTTAGATGGATGAATTATCTTAGACCAAACATCAAGAGAGGAAGTATGTCTGATCAAGAAGAGGATTTGATCCTCAGACTCCACAAACTCCTAGGAAACAGGTGGCAAAATTGGATTTTGAAAACTCAGAATTTCAATTTATTGAGGACTAGACTTAAATTTTTTTATGTTGGATTTCAGATGGTCCTTGATTGCTGGAAGATTGCCGGGCCGAACAGACAATGAAATCAAGAATTACTGGAAATCCCATTTGAGCAAGAAAATTGAGAAATCGAATGAAGGAATTTCAAGAAAAGAAGAAGACTCCAAGAGTGAAGAAAAGATTGACACATCCAAATCCACTGTTATTGGTTCTTCTGAGGACACAAAAATCAGCTTTGATTTGGATGACTTTTTTGATTTCTCCAATGAAAATCCCTCAACTTTAGAATGGGTAAGCAAATTTGTTGATTTTTGTTCATAATCTCCAATAATAGATGTTTACAAGGGTTGACCAAAATATCGAGTTGATTTTGTAGATCATTAGTGTGTAAATTATACTTTTAACTTCTCTTTCGTGTTTATTTATTACACCCGCCCGTCCCGAGTCTGAAAAAATAAGGATTGTGATAGATAGACGATCAACATAAAACTTTGACACGCATAATATTGTTCAAAATAGCGCACTTAGTAGAATGTTGGGAGGGTACCATCCTCAGATCAATGAATTAGATGCATAACAATAGGATGTACGATATGCCGGCTTCCATCATGTCATGTCCAATCCATGGTAACACTCGTGATCCAACAACAAAAAAAGGCTTCATCTAAGAATTGAATTTGAATTCAAATTAATTTTCATCCAGTCATAGTAATCTTTTGAAAGACAATACGCCATCCATTGAAGATAATATATGATATAAATCTAAAAATTTCTTCAATTTGGATACTTTTATATATACTAGTGTAGGCACGTGCGATGCACGTGCTGTATTTTAGTTGGGTATTTAATAGTGTGGAGTGATTTGAGTAAGGTATTGCTTGTGTAAGTGTGTGAAATGAGGAAAACAAATAATGTCATTTTGAAGAAACTGGAAAAAAGCATATGGGAGAAACATATTACCAATAAAATACGAGCTTCATCTATCGAAGCCTGATCAATACCCTTCTCAAAAATGGGTTCCTCCTATTTAAATAGAATATAGAAATACAACCAATCATAATGCATAATAAACACGTATTTGAGATTTGGCTGCAACACTGAAAGATAAAACCAGTTTAGGTGCTAGGAGAAATAGTTTGTATTTCTACCAGATTCAACATTAACCGAACACAGGTAGTGTTAATGTTGAGCGACGGTGAAGCATCGTGCACGTTGCTAGAGAAAGGTAAATAATTCGTGATAACTACACCACATCTATACGAAGAATCAATGGAACAAACTATAGTTAGATACATATGCAAGACATTGCAAGCAAACGATTACCTCTTAACATCTTATAGGAGTTCATAGGAATTATTTTTGTCAATGCAATCGGTCATATGAGTCCATATAGAACTAATTGGGAATTCTTAGAGAGAGCACACATTTTAAGCTCCATATATCATATGCCTTCATCCCAAAGCGAAATGGAAAAATGCAAGAAACTTCCAATCAGACATCAATGGGATATACAAAATATTTCATTATATTGTATATGAAATTCACAGGATATTTTCATGTTTCTACTATGCATGAAAGATAAATATGGCAAACATATATATGACATAGTGTCAAATTCTATCAAAAACATAATGAATGGTTTTAGCTTGCCATCATATTCTTTCCTAAGTAACACTTCAGGAGCAGTATATGTAGGAGTTCCCACAGTAGATTTTGGTTTAGAGTGCAGCAATGAAGACTGTAAAGAACAAGCTATAATTAGGATTGATAAGGAGAAGGCAGACAATAATGATATACAAAGCAAGTAAACACAATAGGCCAGCAGGATTTTCTGTATTATCTGAAAGTTGATTAAAATACAATTGTGACAATCGGTAGTATTACCTTAGAATACCCTATATCACAAATTTTGAGCCTTGGAGCAGGGTTTCCATCCAATAGTGTTTTCTACCTTCAAGTCCCTATGACATATTTGCTTCTCCATTAAAACAACTTAAGAAACCTGCTTCTCCATTAGGTATTCTCCGTGCTTGTTGTCCGGATACTTGGTCTTTTCTTGGGAGCATCAAAAGTTCCAATGGTACAACTTCAGAAAATTTAGGATGAGACATGTCCACAGGATCCACAAAGCGCTAAATTTCTGCCCAACGTAAATTCAAGGACCCTTAAAAGACCGTCGGGAGATCTGCAAATTTTGTATGTTTTCAAATAAAATCTAATTTATCACTGCGATAGCACAAGCGAAATTTATAGTAAATATGAAAAGAACATAGAGAGAAGTAGTTATAAACTCACCAAAGACGGGTGGATGTCTTTGTTAAAAAAAAAAAAGTAGATAGAATTAAGACAATTAAAAAAGTAGTTTCCGGACACATAATATTTATATGTAAGCACAGCAAATTAGAAAAAAATGTACATTTGCTGGACTCTCTAAAGCATCTAAGTCTGAATTATCAAAAGGGCTTACACCTGTGAAATTGGCTTCACATTAAAGAAACTCAAAGCAATCATGTGTATTTCTTGTTTTTGGCTAAAGCTAGAAAATATAAACTAAAGTCATTTTTTCCATTTACTACAAAAATGGCAGTCTATGAACCTCAATCAACATAGCAGCATGTGATTTTGTAGGAAGATTAACATATAGAAAAATATTTAACAAATCTAAATTTGTGAGGTAGCATCAAATTATCTCATTTCAGACGTATAATATATCCTGTGAATGTACAATCTCAGACATGCATGCAACAAAGCAACCATTATGGAAGAATTTGAGATCTCGTTTGTACAAGCTTGGCCAATCTGTGCAGCTGCAAAAGGAAGCCTTTTCCCACTGTAGCAGTACAAGTCCTTGAAGTTCACAAAAAGTACTTGAGTTGTCATGTACCTATAGTCAATTAGCCATCAAAAATCAACTTGCAAAAAGATTTTTATTAAAAAATCATTAGTACAATGAGTACAATTTGTATAATCCGAAGTATAAATGCGCATTCTCACCCAGGGCTCAGACGAGATGGACATATTGATGTCTGAAACATGAGATTGAATAGGTAGGGGTCTGAGAGAGGGTTCCTGGTATCTGGAGCTGAAATGCCATATTACTTGATCTTTGCATCAAGCTCTTCAGCAAAGAGGTCAACCGACACGGCAAGCACGTGCTTCAATTCTGCACTTAGATTAGGTTCTTTATCAAGCTTGTCTTTGCAATAATCATTTGGAACATAATTGTACGAACTGTATGCAGTAAAAAAAATCAAATTCTCAATTAAAGAAAAAATTTAATTCGTTTAATTAGTAAAGTACATAAATGATTGAATATGCACAATGAAGATGCAAATTTTGTAGCTATAAATTTTTTGACACTACGGATTAAAGAATAAGTCGCTTCAACTAAGCAAAAAAAGTTGGAATATTAAATCAAAGAAAACAAAACCGCCATAACCTGGAGAAATATTACAAAATATATGTATAATTAACAAAAATAATAATAATGAAAAGTTAAAATCACATTCACAACAATCAATACATAAATGACAAAAAGAAATCCAAATTTAACAAATGGGAAAAAAGGCAAAAAATGGTGCTGCAAATAAACTCACCTTGGTTTATCGGAAGAGGGTTTTCTCGTTCTCCCTCTAGCAAAAAACTGTTTGTATTGTATAGCTACATATTCATCCTTAAAGCTAACCAAAATATTGGAGTAATGAAGCTTGGAGCTCCAAAAATCACCCGGCCTGGCATGTTCATCCAAGCTCGAAATATTGAGAACTGGAATGGACAATCCATGCTACGGGCCAGAGAAAATCTTAGTATAGTCCTGAACTCCAAGCTTCGCTCCCACCAATCCCCAAGCTATGCCGCCATTCGACAAAAGAAGGGTTTTTTGAGGAGAATACATTTGCTGTGGAGGTAGACTTCATAATAGACACAATGTAGAAGATAAGAATCTCATGCTAACTATTGTAAGTTCCAAAGCCTCCAATTTACAATCAATCATTGTAAACTATAGACCTTCTCTGACCTTGTACATTATTTCTCAGTGAGCAAATTTTAGCATCGACTTGACCATTTGATTTGTAATACACAATAGACGTTCAATTGCCCCATCAAAAATCGCCAAAGAAATGCAGGCATGAATGAATCAAGCAAATAAAGCAACATGTGAGATTTGAAGATAGGGTGATGAGTTACAATTAGTAGACATGAAGGATCACAATGTCATGAGCATCATAAAAATTATTCTATAAACTTTGTTTAAACAAGAACTACGACTAATCCAGTAAGTCATCATCAGCAGAGGTAATATCAATCAGAAGCCTAGGAATAATTTCCCAATCGTCATAAAAAGATTTTTACCATAATTTCTCACGAGTCTAAATCTAGTCTCATATTCCTCTTTACCATTTCTTCTAAAACAAAGCACACACCATCCATTTTCCCTCCCTTGACGAAGCCAATATCCAAAGAACAAAAAGTTTTGACGCGTGGAAAATCCTTACTAAGTAATATCGCAATCAAAACCTTCAAACCTCCCTCAAAATACCCAATTTTGTAGAAGCCACCAACAACGGTTCTGTAGGTACTCGCGTTTGGCTCGAAACGCCAACTTGCATATGAACCAACATGTTATACCCCTCTGCAGCTTTACTTTCATTACACAAGTAATTAATCAATTTATTATACATAACGAAAAGCATCATCTTGCTTTGGCAGTTGAAAGTCCATCAAAGGCTGCAAAGAAAAAAATATTAAAATCTATTAAAATATAAAAAGAACCAAAACCAAGAAAAAAAATCCGAACTGTCAACAAAATCTAGATCGCATTAAACAGAGAGGTCCCTGTCTAACACTCAAAGATCATAAAATAGAAATTTAGTTTCATTAATCCTAAACCAAAAATAAATGAATGAATAAATAACGTATTTAACCCATGTCCCTCTTAAGTGACCACCCATGTCCCTCTTAAGTGATCAGCCCAGGAGAAGAATACTCCCAAAAAAGTGAACGAAATAAAAAATATATTTCACGAGCTTACCAACCTGCAATTTCTAACATTTATTACACGTGGTATCCTAGGAGAGAGGAGATCACGTCAGTTATTTACCAAAAGTGGCATCATTCATGAGTGCAACCCTTTAATTGTGTGTGCCATGACATCTCTGTTACACTACCACTTGTAAAGGACACATAGATAGGTCTCATCATTCAAAGCAAAAGGTTTTGACAAATAGTGCTGTTTTTATCCAGCTATCCATAAATCTACATACAATTTGTGAATTATATACAATTCCAACAATTGCATAGAATGGAAATTTAGACCCGAAGATCATTCAAAAATGGTTTCACTTTGCAATAAGCAAACTGAAATAAACTATGATATTTATTGCATCCTCCCAAGCTTCAAATCCTCAATTTGATTCTAAATAGAAAATGGATGTCAACTCAGTTCCAAAAGAATTCTCGTAACAATCAAAACTAAACTTTAAACCTAATTACCATGAATGTGCAAAAACAACAATAATTGAAATAAATGCCAATTTTTCAGGTTGGTACAACCTTTGGCTAAAATAATATAATGCATACAAGCATTGTAACTTTAGAAAACAAAAGTAGACAAACTAAATCCAGCTGCCTTCCCCAGAATAGTGGAACTAAAAGATGATGACTAAACACAATTAAACATGTTCATAATAAAAATGTTTTTAGTAAACCATACAGGCTAGTGTCAATCCTAAGAATGAACCGACACAATAAAAGTAAAGAAATATTAAAAGGCAATTATATTTCAGTTTAAGAACATGTAAATGGGACAAATGTGCATACTGATTCATTGTTTACTTGGTCTTTATTTTCAATTAGCATGATAGTCTTCATGCATGTTTTGCAAAAGCCTTTGTTTCCTCTAACACACACATAATCTGCGTCTTTGGTGCATCCTTTATACAATGAATAAGTGCAAGTATAGCACAAATAATGGGAATCATTCCAACATACACTACATATGTGCCAACCTGAAAGCAATATCACAATTAGAATATTACATAGAGTGCTGCTAGTAAATAAGGACAAAGGTATTCTGTAAACATCTGATTTCGTAGTTTTCGAGACATTACAAAAATACGCATCAAAAACTACTCACACATAATGGGAAAGAAATTGAAAATTAGAACATAATAGTAGGATTAGAAAAAGAAATGAAATAACTTCAATATCCATCTAGATAGACAAATGAAACTTCTATAATTTAATAACAATGCATGTATGCATGTCCAAAACATCTTTACTAAATATTTTACTACAGAATAAAGCGCTACAAATTAAGGGAGTTCCCATAAACACTAAAGAGTAAAGACTTGAAATTTCACCATAATATGTGAAAAGATACTGAGTAAACATGATGGGCTAAGCTCAAAAGAAGCTTCTTCGGGTACTTCTTCGGGGAGTATGTCTCTACATACTCGCAAAGAACTCCCCAAAGATACACCTTTCAAGCTTGAATGAAGCCTAACCAAAATTCTCACAAGAACTTAATAATACCAACATATTTAGATCACATAAAAACTTTATAACAAATCAGAAGAATTATAAAATAATTTAAATAATAAGGTGCAAGATTGTTGGCTAATTTCCTTAACAAAGAATTGGAATTGTTCAATTTGATTGTAAAAATTCAAAATCGAAACAGTACTAAGAACTACTTCTCAAATTTATTAACCCCTAATTATCAACAGAGAAAAATGGGATCTTGACTAAATAAATTAGGCAATATTTCAACCCATAAAAACTTCATAAAAAATTAAAGAATTATAATCATAAGCCACAACAACCAACATCATCATCGGCTCGACCCACAACAACCAACATCATCATCGGCTCACCACCATTGACCCGTCGATTCCACCTCCATCGTAATAACACATAGAGAAAACTCTAAGATAATGAATGGAAGACCGAAGGACATACCATTTAAGAGAAGTCGGCTCGACCACCATCGACCCGGTGATTCCACCTCCATCGCAACTCCAAATCACCGCTATCCCGTCGGCCTCCACACTATGACCGCCGTCGAAGTCTTGTGTCTACATGGGTGCGTGTGTGCAAGGAGAAGGGATTAGCTTACTTGTGCAAGGAGAAGGGATTAGCTTAGGGTTTGGTTTGGTGTAGAGTGATGAAATTGAGGCAGAGTAAAAGCGGTCAGGGATATTTTTGTGAAACCGGTTAATGAACAATACGAACCAGATCAGTGTGAAAATGAGGGTGAGAAAATGAATAGTAAATCTCCCATCCCCTCTTTTAGAAGAGTAGTGATAGTGATTATATATATATACTCGATTGTGCAATGTTGAATAGTGTAATCATGTCAAGAAGTGCATATCAAACGTTACACAATAGTAATTACTAATTCACGTGGCATAATTATTGACTAGACACGGTCCATTTATTGTCGATAAAAAAATTACTTTACGCCCCTTTTTTGTTGATAAAAAAATCAATTAGGTTCCCATTTTATAGAGGTACAATGAAACAAGTAGAAAAGCGAAAAGAGAAAAACAGCTGGTACAAGTTTATCCATTTACACACCACAATCAGCCTTTTACATCACGTGGGTACAATGCATACAAACCATAAAAATGTTTGTAATGACGGGTAAAACAAGGTTAGTCCCCCCATTTTACTAAAAATAGTAAAATACATTATTTCAAAATTTATTTTTAACCACACATTCTCCCATAAAATAATATTATACATAAATCTAAAAAAAAAAATCCTTATTTTTTAACTATATAATATGCCAAAAAATCACTGTTCAAAAAAACATTTTTCTCAAAAAATCTCATTTTAATGAACCCGAATGAGGGCTTAATCTTTAATAGGCGTCTTGTTCTTGAAAAGTAAACAAGAACGAAATTTGGCATCTATCTATCGAAGTAGAGTTATTTTTACAAAAAACCTTCCATATTGCAATCCCGTCTAACAACTTTTCCTAGTACATTTGTAGACTTCTCAAATGACGTGAAAACACACAATAGATCTTAAACAAAAATTAAAAACAGAAATGACAAGAGTTGTTTATAGGGGAGTATTCAATTGGGACGGTTAAAGACTTCTATAGACTTTTTTAAGTGGGTGACTTTTGTAAATTTTGCCGACTTTTAAGTGATTTCTACGAATTTGATAAGAATTAATAAAAGTCTTCCATCAACTTATGTAGACTTTCATTAGATACTTTTATATTTTAAAATAAAATATTAAGCATGTATAATGTAACTAGTTTTAAGCAACGTGCAATGCACGTTTGCATAGTTCATATTTAATTTAGTTGGTTAATAATAAATTTCTTATTAACAATTACCTATCACAATTGATGAGAAACGGTGTATTATAAACTTCTAAGGCAAAACAAAGCCATTACTGCAAAATTGTGTATCCATGCCCAACTCACCCGTCATTGCGTCACAGTTCTAACTTGATGCTTTGTAGTCCGTGGGATGCGGCATGGACTGCGGTGTAGACACTTCAGGTAACGTCCCGGCTGGGGCGGATGCCATGGACTGATACTGAGCAGCAAACTGAGGTGGCAGAGGCTGAGTGTAGTATATTTGGGCTCGTGAAGGGTCAGCAAATTCATAAGCATAATTAGAATTGGCAGCTGAAGGGGGAGCCATCGATTGAGAGGGATAATGAATTTGAGTGAAACCAGTATACTGTGCCTGTTGCTGGCTGGAAGTATCCTGGACTAACTGCTGATGAGCTGCTGTTCTGTACACACCAGCAGCCATTTCAGGTTCGGATCCAGGAGCATTTCTTGCCTGATTGTGAGCCGAAGAAGGGGCCATAGATCCAGAAGGAGGAGTTTGGGGACGGGTAGAAGTGGCAGCTGACATTGATTCACTATAATTCAATTGCTGCATCGGCACATGATAACCTTGGGCTGGTCGACCAGGCACAAAGTAGAATGGGTACTGCTGCTCAGGAACAGGATGATGGGGCTGCTGTTGCTGGGAAGGATACACAGGGTAATACGATGGAGTTTGCATTGCTCCAGCAGGGATATACTGAGTACCAGCATGAACAAAATGTTGCATTTGATATTGAGGATGATTTTGGTCAAACTGGCTTGACAATACATAACCAGGTTCCTGAACTTGTGGATGCATTTGAACCCTGCTAGGGTTTTGATCCCCAGTCTTTGGATCAACTTGATTAGCAGAAACAATTCTATAGTTACCAGGCTGCATTTGCATCATTGGTTCTTGATAAATTGTTGGTCTCTGCCTAGATAATGGATTGTTTAGACTTCCTTCACTGTACCAATTACATCAAAAAAATCCCAATTCATTTTCATCACATTTACTCAAATAATATGTAGAAATCCAAACTTAACACACAAAACCCTATACACAGTATTCTTAAGATTAAAGATCTTTATATTTAAAATTGAAGTACCTTGAAACTGAATCTGGGGAAGGCAAATCGATAGAACCTGCTTGTTTATGCTGAAACTGAGGAGGCTGCTGCTGTTGTAACTGCACCTGTGCCTGTTGTTGTGCTTGTTGTGCTCTTCTATACCCACTATGATCTGATCTATCATCGTCGGAGAAAGTTCTATTTCCGTACTCCCCACCGCCACCTGCTACCACCGTTCCAGCTGCCACATCCATTGGCACGAAACTCCCTTCCTCCTGCTTCTGAGGCAAATTAACATTTCCACCAACCCCCACAACCACAAGGCTCTGCTGAAACTGATCCTCGATTCCCAATCTTCCTGCCTTTTGATTCTCCTCCGCACGTACCCTTATTGGCCGCAGGTTCGCCACCAATGGAGGGCTAGAAGCAGACTCAAAGGAAGAATTGGCTTCCAGCATAGGAGAATCCGGGACCGAATGCACATCGTGATTAACAGTAGTCCCGATCCCATTTCCATCATTCTTTGATGACTCCATTTGGGATTCCACATATTTCCTTGTGTTGGCCTCCTTATCTACAGAATCGTCATCAAAGTCAAGCAGAGAATTGACCGAAGACGATTCTGGAAACCCGCAATCCTTTGCAGATGCAGGCATATTAATATCCTTCCCGTTCAACGCATTTAGAAACCAGTCATCTGATTTAGTAGACGAAGTTTCAACAAGGAGCTGCTCAATATTCGAACTTCTGAGAAACAAAAACAGGCGAAGGCGGCCAGGTTTCAACGCACTCGAATTGCAGAGGCGGTCGTACTCTTCAACCATGTTCTCAAGATCTTCATCAGTAGTAACAGAGATTAAAGAATCCAACTCCTCGTTCGGGAGCTGGTACTTCAACGTAAAAGGCTGGTTGTTAAGAAGGGCTTTGGAAAGGCGGTTGTGGAGGTCGGAGAGGCTGGTGTGGCGGTCAATGACGATGATGCGGGTGTCTCCTCCGATATAGCAGAGAGACTTGTCGGTGGGACGGGGGACTATGTGTCCGCCATAACTGCACATGAGGCGAAGCTTTGCTGGTTGGGGGAGCGGTGGAGGCGGATCGTCCCAGGAGTTGGTGTTGCGGGAGCGAGGGGATGAATCCACGGAGTCTGGGTAGTTGATTTGGGGTGGTTGTGGAGGTGGTGCTACCGCCGCCGTCGTGGTGGTGGTGGTGGGTGGAGCGGCGGAGAGCGATGACGGCGAGGGATCCATGGAATGGAAGGAGCTGGGAAAAAGGCACGAGAAGAGTAAAGAAGAAACCGATTAGTTTTCTAAAGAGTATGATCCTTTTGTACTTCTTGCCTCTTGGACAAGCCCAGCTGTCTTTTAATTAATTTAATTAATTTTTCGTATTTAATTTCTGCTTAAATATGAGTATATAGATAGGTGAGCAAATACATATACTAATACACGTATGTGGACACGTGTATAGGTATATATATACTTGTTACGCGTGTTATACATTAACGTACCAACATTTCACTTAGATTAAGAGTGTGTTTGGTAGAAATTAAAATTGAAAAATTAGTTATTATTATTGACTTTTGTTAGACGGGTGGGACCCAATAACTGCTATATTTTCAATTTTAATTCGATTTTGAGCTCTCCCAAACAGGCTCTAAATTTTTAGTAGGTTTTAGCCCATGTTTGATACACATTAAAATTTTCATTCTCGTTATTCTACTCATTTTCAACCAGACATCTTCAATAAAATAATATTTTACATCACATCAAACACTTTTTTTTTTCAACCACACATTTCCATCAATCTACTATTTCAGAATACATTTTTCCAAAATAATGTGGCTCAACACACCCTTAATAAAAATTGTCGATGAACACTTAACTGATTTTATCTAGATATTCATAATTTTAAAGAAACGGAATTTTTGCCTTCCAAAGTGTAATGATATTTTAGTATTAGTGGCGTTTAACGCAAATTTAGGTAACATGTATAATACATCTATAATCTATCTAAATATCACATGGAGGGAAAATCATTTTTTGGACGTTTCTATCCCTCCATG
>CAIGRF010383620.1:0-15475 GCA_903798235.1 Fraxinus ornus | reverse complement strand
ATGCATGTATGCATAATTTATCTATAATCAAAGTCATGTTCACACCCTCTACTAAATGTATAAAAATTATTCTTTATTTTAAATAAACACATTAATCTTTTTTAACATAAATCTTTTTTACACCAATCAAATAAAGGGGCCTTAACCCTTGATCGAGATACAATATGGCACTGTCTCCTACAACATTCGCCCCTGCTTATAATACATTTCAGAATAACGTGCAACGCACGTTTACTTTGACTAGTGTTCATAAAAGCACTTTCGAATTTTAGAAATACTCTCCAAACACATTTATTCTACATGCCGCCATTTTGTTTCACGTTATACATGAGTGATCACTATATGGGCATCACATTCTACATTGGTCCACATAGTGCTACTTGTGTTGCTTGAGGATTTTAATGAGAATCACGTTTATGCGTTTTCGTGGTTGATTAAAATTATACAACAATTTACGTAAATTCTTCCACATTTGAAGAATCAGTTGATTATGATAATTTGATTCGCAAGTAGAAATGACGACGGGATGGACAAGGTTAGGTGGCCCCTCTCGTCCCATTGTATCAAGGGATTTTTGAGAAAAAAGTTTGGAAAATATCTATATTTATCACCCGATTACTTGTTTATTTTTTAAAATATCATTATTCTTATTTAAAAATAAAATATAAAAATAAAAATATTCGCGACGGGTTTGGAGTGAGGACCCATTCTTCATCCTTCTCCGCGTATCCTCGCCCCCAAATGTGGAGTAAGGCAGAATCCTACTATTTTTGTCATCCATAATTCAACACGTTTTTGTGCAAGACAACGATTGAGAAATAAATGAAGAAAAATTGAACGTCTCAATTTAAGAATATATGCTTTAAGAAATATCTCCATGTTAGATATGTAAAGATATTTATGATACACTATATTTGAAGGAAAGAGAGAAAAGTGGTGCTTATAAACAGAGAGAGAGAGAGAGAGAGAGAGAGAGAGAGAGAGAGAGAGGGGTATAAAATGAGTTGGCTATCACAAGCTTGAGGAGAGCGAGTCCTTATCTAACCCTATACGAACTTAAACTCGAGCTTGTGCTATAGGTTTTGGTGGGCCCCATTTGTCAAAAATTTATTGATATTATGCACAAGCAAATTCCATGAAACGTGTGATTAAAAAAATAATAATAATTATAGATCCAATGTAAGGTGTGAGTAAAATTAAGGCTATGTCTAGTTTTGATTTTTTGCGGATTAAAATTACAAAATTGACCGTTACCTTATCTGTGAGGGCCCCACATGAGAGAGAGGCAGTCGACTATTACGGCTGGAACCCATGACAACGATCAGATAATGGCTAAAAATTAAACAAATAACAACTAAATGCAATTCTAATTATTATTATCAAATATTTATAGTATAAGTACATCCCAACTAGGTTGACACCTACTTAACTATAATATTTAATTTTTTTTTCACGGGTCGCGCGGTTAACCGCGGCCCATGAAGGTGCAACTCGCGAAGCTCGCAGGTCACACCTCCTTGATCTGTGAACCGACCGCTCGGGTCACGAGTCGGCCGACGGTCCCGGGTCGATCCGGGCCGATTTTCACGGATGTGACTAGCCCGTCCGTTTTGACACTTCTAGATATTATGCACGGACAAATTCCATGAAACGTGTGATTAAAAAAATAATAAAAATTATAGATCCAATGTAAGGTGTGAGTAAAATTAAGGCTGTGTCAGGTTCTGATTTTTTGCAGATTAAAATTACAAAATTGACCGTTACCTTATCTGTGAGGGCCCCAAATGAGAGAGAGGCAGTCGACTATTACGGCTGGAACCCACGACAACGGTCAGATAATGGCTAAAAATCAAATAAAAAAAATTAGAAATAGACGCTTCGTAAATTTGATCAACTTATAATCTCAAAACGAATTTAAAGTCAAATAGGGACTTCTGAATGTTGCACTAGAAAGTGAAGCCAGTTCCACTTAATTACTAATTGATGTTGAACAGAGCCTAGCAATCCAATTACATGTTTGGTGTATTAATAGGAATAATATCAACAAAGAAAATATAATAAGGTCCGTTCGGTAGGAATTAAAATCCAATTAAAATTAAAAATATGATCGTTATTGGGTTCACTCGTATAATAAAAGTCAACAATAACGGCTAATTTTTTAATTTTAATTCGATTTTAAATTTTTAATCTCTACCGAACGACCCTAAATTTCAATTATTATCTTGAACAATATTGTCGAAAATCCCCATGAAATAATCAAAATGAATTTATCACCAACGTTTATCCAATTTTAAAAAGAAGTAAAAATTACTTTTAAATCTATCTTCTCTTCATATTTATAAAAGTCACATTTTTACTTACAAAAATCTACCTATTAAATAAAAAAATAAAAAATAAAGCTTTCCCAAACAAGGTACAAGGGTTATTTGAATTTATAACATCAGCAGTTCTTTATTTATACACACACTGCATTTACATACATAGATTCAGAGAGTGTGAAAGCCACAGATGGTAAAAGCTTCTTTCAGTTTTATGTATTTGTCAACAAGAAAAATAGATTCTTTAGGGTTTCTTAATTTGTCTATTTTCCCATTTTCTGATTATTCTTTTCGGGGTTTAATTTGACAGGCAGATTCTACTGAAGAATTCGAACCCCTTTTCGATTACTCACGCGTTCAGCCCTGTAATGTCATTAACATCGATGGTCAGCTTCTCCTCCCCTCTATATACGTACAAGTATGAATGCCTATTTCAATGATTTTTTTTTTTTAATTGGCAGACGATAGCACGGATGAATCCTCCGTATTCTTCGCCAAGAAACGGAAAATTGCAGACGCTAATGTAAGACTTTTCTCTCTGTTTGCCTTGGAAAAGATTTGAAATTCTTTTTATGTTTCTTAATGAATATTGAACCTAAAGTTCAAATGGGGTTTTTGAACTGAGAAATGTTAGGTTCAAGAGAAAGAGAAGGATGTAAATGGGAAGGATATCGAGGTGATTGATTGCGATAGTAAAGTAGATGAAGAAGAAGATTGGCTACCTCCAGCACCAAAGAATTCAAGAAATACTGAAAAGATACTTGACGAGGACTCTACTATAAAGGCGCTACGGTATAATTTATATCCAGGCTTATGAATTGCTACTGATTTCTGCGTTTTGTTTGAAAATTTTGATTGTGGGAGGTTGCATGTTGAAATCGATGTCATTTTATGGTTATTTGCTAGGTTTGAGTTTTTGGATTCAGTGAGCAATGTATTGCATTGCGATTATGTTACTAACAGTTTTGTTTGTTTGAGAAAATTCAAGAATTCTAAACTGGATGTCCTATTTTCCTGTTGTTCCAATCTGAGGGGACAATTTGTAGAGGTTGTTATTCTTTTCTTTTGAATAAATGTAGAATGTAGTAGAATTGGAAGTCTTAATCTTAACTTTTAAGTAAGTCGTTTTGTACAGGAAAATCCATGTTGCTTTCATAACACTCACAGAAATATATTTATAAAATCAAGTTATGATTGTTCTATTATATATTCTGGCTCTACCAAAATCTAACGCCTATTCTTGACTTGCAGCTGAGTCCCCTCAACAAAATCTTGTACGACATTAGGTTCTATTAGAGGATTCTTATTTTGCCTCAGATGAAGAATTTGGCTTATTATTTACTAAAATGAACATAAATTTGGTTCATTATTTGGTAATTCTGGTGTTTTGCAAGCTGCATAATCCTGGTTACCACATGCATATAAATGATGCATGACTAATCCTATGGGTGGCTCATGTTTATAAATTATTTACAAACACTCGAGCCACTTTTTATCTATACATTTCGACGACCTACATGTACCATCCACTTATCCACCACTCATTGCATCTATTTATAATTTAAATCATTTTTAAACACTTCCTAAACATGCTTTAAATTATACATTCTATCTTATTTAGGAACAAGTTTCTATTTTGCAGAATGGTAGGGAAATTTAAACTCCTATAATATCTCATAAAACAAAAAACTGGAAACTGTCTTCTCTATTCATATAAATTATCTCTGCAGCAACTCTGGGTATCAAAATACAGTTCAATTGTCTTTAAAATCATTGTAAAACAATATTATATTATCATCATTATTCTCATAATTTAGTCATCGTTATTGTGGTCATTTTATCATCTTCATTATTATCTCAACGCTGTAATTCATATGATTGCTTATTGTCCTCAGGTGATCATCATATCACGCAAACACAATCATCCTCAAAATATCCTGATTTCATCCTTGTGATCGTGGTATTAACACATCAGCACCCAGTTGAGGGAAACCAGATATTACCAACATATATAACCACAAAGGTCCATGCATCATACATTATAGGAACTCCTCAAAATCATGCATAAATATATATATGGTATCAAATGCATAGATCTCTAGGACTTTCCAACATACTAGCATATAAATACGTGTTCTTGATTGAAACTGACATCTTTCAATATTGTTGAGTTTGAAATGATGAGGTTGAGAAAATAGTGAAGACATTGATGTTATTCATCTTAAAATACTTTTAACTCTCTTGATTACTTGTGTAATTTCTACCTTCTATATACTCAGTTCTCCATAATAAATGTCCATATTGGAGTATTTCATACTTGATGATCTAGAAAATGCCATTATGCTGTGTTCTTACCGTCACAAACTCGTTCTTGGATAACAATTTTGGTCTATAACTAACAGATGGCCTGACATAGGTCACGATATAATAGTGAAACTTAGCAAGGAAATGCCAAGGGGTTGCCTTGATTTAACAGCGTGGCTTAATTTATCGTGAAAAATGTTCATGTTGTGAACATAATACTCTTCTTTCTGAATTGCATGCTTTCTTTATAGGTTAAAAAAACAGGAGTTGGCATCACTGGCGCATTCTGCTGAGGAAGTTTTGCGAGCTGTTGAAGAATCTGTAAGAAAAGACCTCAATGCATCATTACAGTCTTCTCTGGAGAATGCAGCAGAGAAGCCACAGAATCCTCTTCCGGAGAGAGCTAAAGTAGTTATCTCCATTCAGAACAAGGATGAACTTAAGCAATTTCGTGTTTACATGGTGAGTAGTTCTGGGTGTTTTCTTGAAGCGGAATAATTTATACTCCGCTGATGTCAACCAAGGTATTAATATCATTAGGCAGATGATGTTTATAAAGGAGAATAAATTCTCCTAGATAACTCATATTTGAGTAATTTTTTTTTATAGTAAGGCTAGAATTAATTAGAAGTCTAGAACACTTGTGAATGTATGAAAAATTAAATTAATGGTTCCCCTGTCTGAAACTGTAGACACTTTTGGGTTCTACTTTTTTTGGGTACGGCAACATCAATTCAACTACTCTAATATTTCAAGTAAAAGTAGGTCAATGTAGATTTTCAGAGATGTAAAAGACATGGTCAACAAGTGGAGGGAGCAAAAATTTTGTTATTCCATAGTCCACAGTCATTTATTCATATTCTTCCAATTTGAACTCTAGCCCTGAGCGAGTAAAAAAATAATGGCTTCCATTTACATTGTTTTAGCTTATTCTTATTGTAATTCTTTCCAATCAATCTTGAAACTTTGCCGTAAGCTGACAATTTTTTTTGTTTCACATCATAATTTACTGGAGAATTTGTACTAGTTAAGAATTACTCAAGTGCTCCTTGTGTGAAGTTCTCAGCATATGATGACTTTGTATTTAGTCATCAAATTCTTTTGTTTGTTTGTTACTTTTAGTTTGTACTGCTAACTTTATCATATCTACTAAGTGTTCTTATTTAACCAGTTACAGCTTTCGTTTCATACTTCTCTCTACATCGACCATCGTGATTCTGATTTCCACAATTACTATTTGCTAGTTTTTGATCTCATACTCTGTGTCATATGATATTTTGTGATTTCTGATCATAGGTATGGCTTACTCATGTAGGATGATAAATTTGAACGACTGTTCAAGATGTATGCTGACAAAGCTAAGCTTGATCCTAAACAATTAGTTTTCTGCTTCGATGGGGATAAAATAAGTCCAGCAGCGACTCCTGGTAGCCTAGGGATGGAGGACGATGATATCATTGAAGTGCATGTGAAGTCAAACTAATCCAGTTAAAAGTGGTATTTCCTCAATGGCTATACTGGTTATGTTCTTGCAGTGTACATTTCATTCTTCAGATTTTTGTTTGTATATTTTTTTAATGGCAACCTTATATAGCATCAAAAGAATGCTCAATCCTTCTCTGGAATGTGTGTAAACCACCACACAATTCGTGAGCATATATCCTCACCTCTTTATGGAATTGAAAGATGAATTTCATTAAAGAGTCTGTGTTACTTCGTTGATCAAGTAATAAACCAGCTAATCGATTCCTCTGGGAAACTACAATTTTATTTTCCTAATCTATGCCTCAAGGATGGACGAGTAATTATTGGAGCCTCCTTTCAGAATCTTCCTTCTTGATCCTTGACAACACATTTCTTGCTGACTGCATATGTTTATATTTATTAATAGCAAAGAGGGGATGGACTGCTAGCTCCAGAAATAAAGAACATAATTCTTATGTTCTTACATAAGGAGTTCCCCATGCCCTGAAAAGATCTCTTGTTTTTCCTTCATTCTGCTCAATCCAATGCTATAACACACCAGCCAAAACCGATATTTGACCTCAGCATCGCAAAAGACATTTAAATATCCCAAAGTTATTACAGTGAAGCAGGAGATGAGGTACCTCCCAGACTCTGTATACAAACAAAGCTTAACACAAGTTTCCTGCACCGATGCAACATGTCAGTAGAAGAATGGCATATCTGGCAGCATTGTACATGAAAATGCCACCTGTTGGTGGCTTTGCTACCACAGATCACCTTCCAAGTGATGTCAAATCATTGCCCTGTACCAGAAAAGAGTACAAGGATTTAATTATGAACTTCTATTCTTATAGCCCTCCTAATACCTTTCATTGCACTCATCCCCTTTACGGCACCCTGCTGTCATACAAGTTGGCAAACAAATTCTCCACACATCTGATATTCCGATCTTTTAGCAGTCCCTCACTACTTATCCAACCAACACATCTATCACCTCATGTTGCCTATTTCAAATCCTAAGTATTTGGAGATCTCGCTCCAAGAGTGTTAATGGATTCCATAACTTCCATAAAAAAGCTGGATCTTCCCACTGCCCATTTTGGGAGTGTTTATTTATGGTGTACTAAAGCAAAGTTTTGACTAGTCCCTATGATTTTGTTTCATATATGAAACTGGTTAGAGTTCGTATTTTATTTATAAGCTTATCAATATCATGTTCCCGACTTCTTTCAGGATGTTGTATGACCTGTGGCATTCAAGTTGATGATTCACTTCCTTGGGGTTGAAGGCTTCTTTTGGACGACTTATGTAAAAAATCGTTTTCGTTGTTGTCCTGCAGCTGTAAAGTGGAAATCTTCTTTTGGTAAATGATGATGAACTTCGTAGAAGCTATTGTCGAAGGGGATTTTTTGCATTCTGTAAAAGCACTCTCTCCTCATAAGTGGAATACGCAAAAGATTTTAAGCGCACCCAAACATGCATTCAGGGTTAAGAAAATGCTTGTAGGACTCTTTTCATTTGAGTTGGACTGTATACTATGCAAGTTGTGACTAACTATTAAGTATTAAAGAATGTGATTTGCGTAAGAATGTCGTTGTTGCAGTGGCATTCACAGTTTATGGAATGTCATTTTACAAGGCTATTTTAAGATCAAGATGGAAAATGATGGTTTTTATTTTTATTTTTATTTTTGGTCAAAATAGCCTTGTTCGATTGAATTATACTTCTTTTATTTTTCTTTGTACACGAACCAAAATCTTATAAGCTAAAGTTATCGAATAATGCAACTTGTACATAAGAGTTACGTAATGATTTAAATACAGATGATGTATCAAAAGGAGAGGTGAAATTTTTTCTTATTTGATGAAAAAAATTTGATTCAATCATATTTCACAACATTATGTGTATGTAAGTCATTAGATAAATTATTTTCTACATATAACAAAATCGAAGTTGATTTTTATTACTCATGTTTAGGTTTTTCTTTACGAATATTGTGACATCTCATTACATCATAGAGTGCAAAAGTAGGATATAATCCAACATTGGAAACGGCATAAGGAACGACAATTTTTACACCAATTTAAAGCCCAAATTTTATAATTGACCCTTGTTTGAGCCCAAATTTGAAAGAAAAAATGTATTTTTGAAAGTAATTTTTAGAGAATATGTGATTAAAAATAAAGAAAAAAATTTCAATTTATGTGTAATATTGTTTATTGAAGAATGTATGGTTGAAAATAAAGTTTGAAAAATAAGGGATTGTTCTATTTGTATTTTAGTTTTGAGTTTTGAGTTTTAAGTGTCCATTTTGAAATTGTTGAAAATGTGTTCTTTTGGCATTTTGAAAAATTGTTTTGAAAACACCCGAAATGCATTTTGAAAATTTTACTTGATTATGACTGAAAACACTCAAAACAACAAATTTGTCATTTTGGGTTTTCTTTGTAAATTTTTAACTTGTTTTCAAAAATACGTTTTTGAAAATAGGTAAGAGAATGCGTTTCACTATTTTGAAAAATCGAAAACAGAAAACGGTTGGAAAATGGTAAAGAGAACAGACACTAAATCTTTGATAAAATGGGGTTCAAATAAAGGTTTGATTTAAATTATTAATATATTAACCTTCCTTGCCATACAGAAACGAAAAAAAAAACAACGAAGACAGAAAAATGTGGGGTCCACTTTTTTTTAATAATATTTAAATCAGGTGGAACCACATCCATGTGACTCTTCCGTAGAACTTTTGACACAAAAATTTTGTACATTCAGCATGGTTGATAAATATATAGAAATGAACTATAATTAGTGGTTAGTATTTGGGTGGTTTGACTTATTGCATGTATGGATTGAAATGACTCGTAAATAATTACATTGATCAGTCAACGTGAGATCAAACTGACGGTTCCAAACGATTTTCGCGTTTACCCATTTTTGCTCACGTACGATGTACGGTTTCTTGGACAATTGGTGTACTAATCAAGGCCCAACAGAAGAATTTGAAGATCCAGTTTGGAGACTGTGTTTTGTGGAAAAAGGGCCAGGAGCGGTTGGCCTAACACTAGGCCCACAAATTGGTAATTCTAGGACGAGAAAATTACTCCAATCCCTATCTTTTAAGTTTTACAAAAATCAGGTGTTAATAATTTTTTTTTTCCCTTTTTTTTTATATCAAAAATCAAGTATACTAACTAGACCCCATCCCATCTCATACCACCCCACCTATCATGTACTCCATTTAATCCCAAAATCATATCTCTAGATCCTGGCACACCAATTCCGCTATCGCCAAAATTAGATCTCTAGGGCCACCACCAACCCCTTGTCAAGAATTATAAAATCTAATTATATTCTATCGAGAGTAATTAATTAGGAAAATGAAAAATAAACACTTTAAAACTAATTAGAGACCAGTTTAGCAAAGTAGTGATAATTAGATTTCACAACTTAACAATTTTCCACTTGAAAAGAGTAATTCACCATTAACGACTCTTCTACAGCTATAACAACTCCTCATACCTTAAAACATAAGTCCAACTGAACACTTCAGTTTCTCGATCGAAAGGGTCTTCATCAACAGGTCGCCGAATTGTAACTCCCCTTAATCTTCTCAAGTGTTAAGATCCCATCCTTCAAAGTCAATCCGATGAAATGATAAGGAACATGTATATGCTTTGTTCTTACATGATAAAAATGATTCTTTGCTAATTGAATAGGAATGTTCTGTTTCAAATACTTGCGGAAATTCCATCAACTGACGCAACATTCAATTAAGATGTTTGATGAAATAGATTGAACAACATAAAAAAAGAAAAAGAAAAAGAAGTTAAATTCTCGTCCATAAACTTAAAGAGGTGCAATCCATAATGCAAGCATCTTCGCTAACATTTCTTTGCATTAAAAGTTGCAGTTGCAAAAATACTTTCCGTACAGTTTTGAGCCCCAAGATCCTCTGCTTATGCCAACCAAATTGCAAAGGGAGATTCTTCCATAGTAGCATCCAAGAAACAGTCTTAATATTGGCCCCTTCCCTGCATATAATACTTAAATTTTAGGTATCAGTCAACCAAAAAACTGTAAAAAATAATAATAATAATAAATAAATAATATTCTTTGGTTTTTGGACAACATAGAAAAATTCTAAGTTATCAGAATCAACCACCATGTTGTAGTTGGACCAATGAAGAGAAAGTCGGCAAAGATTGTGCATTTAATTAACTTGAAAGCAATTTTATAATATTGAAAGTGTCAAATACGACTAGAGATTTTTATTTTATTTTATTTTTAACAGTCCCGATTTGGTGTTTATATAATTTCATATTTACAAATTTAAAGACTTATGGTGTGTTTTGGGAACCAAAAACACGCTAAACTTCCGTCTGGTCGTGCTATTTCCTAAAAAATAGATTTTATGTAACCGTCGAGTGGGTCCTATTATTTCTTTAATTCACAAATATATCGAAATCTAATAGATTTGTCCAGAAAGCCAATTAATCTTAAGGGAAATGCTCTGGGTGTACCCATAGAGGTGTCCATAATGAATATACAGCATGGGCACAACCCTAATCTTAAAATTTGACAACGTACTTGATTGTTTTGTTTGGATTTTAGGACAAACCTTTAAAAGTAAAAGAAAATCTTAAATAATTAAAATGTACTCGATGTTATTTGAATTTTTATTATTAGACATGTACATATTCAATTATACTAGTTGTACATTCAAAGTGTACATTAAGATTGACACTGTGTAATGTATCAAAATCTGTATTATTGATTGTTTGAAGTGTTATTAAAATTAATGTATAAAAAATTGTCACCTCATAACAATGTCAAACTTAATGTACATCTATCAAGATTGATACATATTTGATAAGATTTTGAGGACACATCAATTCAAATACAAAGCGATTACTTGTGTAAAACTTGATGTACATATAGCAAGATTAGTACATATTTGATAAGATTTTGAGGACACAATCTCAAATACAAAACGATCACTTATGTGAATATTTCTCAAAGCTTAAAATAAATATTTATAATATTTTACTTATTTAACACTAATTTTCACTTCACTATTAAAACAAATAACTTCTCTACTTATAACTAAAATGGAATAAACCTATCTAATGTATTTTAAAATAAAAATTTACTCAAAAAAGTAAATTTGCTTGTAAACTTCAGCCCAAGACATAAAATCAGTCTTTTACGTGTTAGAAGGGTGCACATCTATAAAACAATATATGAAAATGATTTTTTTAACTTAAATAATTGAAATGTCACAATTCAAAGATGGTAATAAAACAAAAGGTTGACCAGTCGCCAAATCAGATTACAAGTCGAGATGAGTTATAGCTCGACACATCATTAGAATGTCACAATCCAATGAGAGTTGTAAATAATGTTTGCATTCGAACGCAATCTCCATCATCACCATCGAATGAATTTCTATAAAAACTCTTATTTAGAACACACATTCTAACTTAGTTTCCAAGTTCTTGAATTAACACACTTCAAATTCATATCATAATTTGGATGCCAAACTTGTGGAAATGACATATTGAATGGGGAACCATTTAAGAGGGTTGATCTATCCAAGCACAGTCGAAATCAAATTCAAAATCGGGCAATGGAGGTTGATCACAATCCTCCAACCCACAAATTGGAAGATCTTGAAAACCACTGAGAAGATCATCATCAATTGGTATCCCGGAATCGGCCCCCATCAGTAGTGACTCAAGTTCAAAATATAAGTCCATCCCTTCTACAAATGGCGGCGATGAAATCTCTTCGTCTGTTACGCCCCAATTAGTCACATTCTGCTGAGCAGCATTGGCTTCTGAATTAACATTACGGACCTTCTGATCGTCATTAACCTTGAAACTGAAACCAGAAGCTGAAGTCGAAGGATACATTTCAAGAACTGAAGATGGAGAAGCCTGTGAAGCCACCGCTCCACTTGCATCGTCAGAGACACAAATGTCAGCATGATTTCGACTATGCTTACTAACTGGATTGGAAACTATCACAGTACAATTATTTCTGTTATTACCATCTGGACTCTTCTCTGAAAACTCGATGCTATTATCCATAGCCAAAGCCTCAAATTCTAGTCGTTTCATTTCATATGCCCTCGATGCTTCTTCAGCAGTGTTATATGTACCCAGCCAAATTCTTCTTCCTTTAAATGGATCGCGAATTTCTGCAGCCCATTTGCCCCACTTACGCTGCCGCACACCTCTGCATTTCCCTGGAATGGAGCTCGGATTTATGCCCAAAATCCTTTTCCTCTTGGGGTTTTTCGCAGCATTGCTACTATCCTGAACTGAATTTTCCATTTCAGGATCTTCAGGCAGGCAAAAAGAGTCCCCAATTGGAAAACAAATTTCATGAACAATATGCTTGACCTTCTTTGTACCGATTCCCTCATCTTCTGACGAGTCGGTAGCATCCGGGTCACCGCAGATGATCCGGACTTTCTTCGTGGGTCTTGTGGGTTCTCCCCGGTTTCTTAGTTTTTTCCCTCCAGTTTCTTGATTCACCTGAACTAGAGTCCGAAGTCCTGTCATCTTTATCTTGCTTTAAAATCACCAACACCCTCAATGAGAATCTAAGTAAAATGCTTCCAGAATATCAAAATTGTAAAGGAAAACCCACAAAATTGCGCAAAAAGCTCGTGAAGATTTAAGGGTGTAATGGTACCTTTTAAGCCAACGCATCGAAACTGCTGGAATGAAAAGATGATGACTCTGCTGGAGTGCACAGCAGAGGTATTGTTGCATGCAGAAAACAGAGGAAGAAATACAGGAATAGAGCTTCAATTGAGCCCCAAACAAATCAGACCTTGCCGACATAAATCTCTTGCCTCCAAAACTCTCAGAAGCAACCCTTCACTTGAAAAAGGTACAACCAAGAAACAAGAAAAGGATCAGATAAACCTATTTATAGATAATAAGAAAAACCCTTTGTAGATTAGGAATCTACGATTATGAACTTCCTGTATAAAACAGTAAAAAGATCAATCTATTTAACAAAAAATTGCAGAATTAATCGTGATATTACCTCTTTTACGACTTTCCAATGCCGCTAGGAAAGTAACCGATATAGAGAGCGGTTGTGCGTGTATAGAATGCAAAAACGGTGGACTACGAAAAAATAATGCTGTCTTTTCTTTTACAACAACAATTGGATGACCAAATACCAAAAATCTAAAGGAACAGAAAAATACAGAGAATTTCAAGCGTCACATGAAAGACACAAACAAATGATAATTTTTTGCACAGAAAACTGTAAATAAATACCTGATTTGCTTCTCTCTCTGTAGCTTTCAGCTGTTTGATTATTCTTGGAGTTCTGTTCTCTCTCCGCTAATGGCTAGTGGTGTTCAATGCGTAAAAGAACAAAGAGGTGGCAGAGAACTGTGTGTAAAAGTTTTTATAGAGTGCCGAAATATTAAACGTTGGTTAATGGCCAGGGCGGAGCCCTTAAAAGGACTTTTGGACCCAATCCAATAGCTTGTATTTTTTATTTATTTATTTATTTTTTCATGTTTTGCCATATACGCTGCCCAAGAGAAAATGCCATAATCCACAACCACTAACCCACACATTTCTGTAAGTCAGAAGGTTCTCCTAATTCGCCAAACGGAGCTTGAGTTGCTTTGGCATCATCATCATCATCATCATCACTACCAGCAGCTGTCATCCAGCAAGATGGGAGTCCCCTCCTCCACTAATAGATAAATCAATTGTTTAGCATTGTAGAAGAAATCAAGATAAAAACAGGCTGTTTGCCCTTGTTCTTTCCAGTTTTGTTATTCGACAATCAAGTCTTTTGCAGTTGATAATTAAGATTTAAAATAAGCTATTTGAGTCTTTTATTTTTGCTTGTCGTTTCCCGAGTTCTATATAAAGCGGTGTCGATCCATATGACATTTATCCGAAAAGGGGGAAGTAGTCATTGCTGTAAGCAGCATCAGATTTTTTTTTCTAGCTAAGTGATATTGAGGATCTATGCTTCCATTACCTTGAATAATCATACTAAAGGATAGAACTTGAAGTTAGCTTGATCTGTGCTTCAAATTTTGTTAATTTGGTTGCCACCACTATTCCCGTTTGACGATTCTAGATAGAAAAAAGATTATTAGTAAATGTAACAGAGAGGGGAAAATCAGATGTTAATTTACTAATTGACATGAGATTTTTGGTTAAACGAGGAAAGACTAAGACATCCAATAAATCAAGTGTTGGGGTAGGAGAGATGGTACCGGTGTGAGTGATGGGTAGGGAAGCACCATTCCCTACAATTACTTGATCCTTACCCGTATAGTTACTTGCTTGATCCAAGTGGGAAAGGTTGGGAGTCATGTGGGCCTAAGCCCATGTGTCCAGATACCAATCATTGGGCTCGAGCCCATTAAGAGAGCAAGAGGCATTAAAAGCCTGAGCTAGATGGGTTGTGTTGCCCACACCATTTCCTCTCCATGTGTACCTTTGGTCACACTTGTCGGCATAGTGGCCTTCTTACCGGCAGATCTGGCAGCGAGGTGGACGGCGTCCTTGCCCAAAATTGGAACGTCCATTGCCGCGGTTTGAAGAGAAATTATGCCCCTGTTGGTTGATATTTGAGTGCCTCGAATTTGGGTGATTGTGGCCTCGATTTGTGCTACAAAAGCGGAAGTTGTGGGACCATAGGATTCAAAATCTCGAAGCTTTCAGCTTTGGAGACCAAATCAGTAAAGGAGGGCAGAGGCGTTTGAGCCATTTGAGGGATGGAGAAAATTGTAAAATCTGAACCTAGTCCTTGGAGGAACCAGCGAGCTTTGTCGATGCCATCAACGGGTCTTCCGATAGCATGGAGTTGATCGCAAAGGGTTTTGAATGCTCGAGCATATTCTGTTACCGATCGAGTCCCACGTTTCATCAGTTGAAGGTTGTCCTTGAGACGAATTTCTCTGGCTTTTGATCGATGACTGAAGGTGTTTTCGAGTGCTAGCCAGACCTCACGTGAGGTGGAGAGGCCTAAACCTCGGCCATGGCTTCTTTCGTGAGAGAGGAGAGTGGGATACTCAATAGGACCTAATCAGTGTTCTTCCACACCAGGTGTTTGATGTTTGGCGTCTTAGAGCCTTCAAGGTTGATGGAGGTGGTTGAAGAGTGTCATCAACCTAGCCGAGTAGCTCTTGGCTTTCAAGTAAAGGGAGAAGTTGGCTCTTCCATAGGAGATAATTGGAGGATGATAATTTGATCGTTACCATGTGACTCATGGTATTGAAAGGGAGAAGGGTGGGTAGAGATGGCAATGGGCCGAGCCGGCTCGGCTCGGCCCATGCCAACACGAGCTCGTGGCTCGTGGATCACGCGCCGAGCTTCGGCTCGGCTCGTGTGAAA
>CAIGRF010383611.1:0-25399 GCA_903798235.1 Fraxinus ornus | reverse complement strand
TTGACTTTGATCAAGACTCGTTTCATTGATTTAATACAACTCGTTAATTTACATTGTTATTTGCTATAAGATTTATTTCGTTATAAACAAAAATCCCTCAATCGTTATACGAAGCACAAATTGTTGAATTACACACTCTTCGTGGGATCGACCATTACTTCCATTGCTACATTAGTTTTAGAGGTTTAAGGACTATTTTTGGGTGCCTATGACAGCACACCAGCTCACCACACCGGGCACAATGAAACTGCGAGGGAAGGTAAGCTCGAGCACAGTAACGGTGCTGAACGATTGAGGGGCAACTCACAATTTTATATCAACAGATATAGTCAGGAAGCTGGAAATCCCAACCATGACAACATCAAACTATGGGGTGGTGATGGGGACGGGAAGGTCAGTAAAGGGAATGGGAATTTGTAAGGGAGTGGTGTTGGAATTACAAGGTCTAACGATAATTGATGACTTTCTGCCCAGAACTAGGAAGTACAGATGTGGTATTGGGTATGCAATGGCTAGGTAGTTTGGGTAATATGGAAGTTAATTGGAAGCTCTTTACCATGAGGTTCCGAATGGGCGAGACGTTGATGGTTTTAAAAAGGGAACCGGGACTCAATAAGTCTGGGATTTCATTGAGGGCAATGGTGAAGGCCTTACGAAATGAAGGGTAGAGAGTCTGGGTAGAGTTAAACGAGCCACATGGGGAGGCTAATAAGTTGGAGTTAACCGAGGGAATGCAGTCACTTATGCAGAAACACTAGCAGGTGTTTGGCGACCCACAAGGGCTACCACCTAGCAGAGGCACCGATCACTCAATTCCACTGAAGAGTGGTACTGAACCAGTTTGTGTCCGGCCTTTCCGTTACCCCCATATCCAGAAAAATGAAATCGAGCGTTTAGTCCGGGAGATGTTATCTACGGGGACTATTCAGCCTAGTGTCGCCCGTTCTCGAGTTCAGTATTGTTTGTCAAGAAAAAAGACGGCAATTGGCGTTTTTGTGTAGACTACAGGGCACTAAACAAGGTAACAATCCCAGATAAATATCCTATTCCCGTAATTGATGAGCTATTGGAGGAACTCCATGGAGCCACCGTGTTCTCGAAATTGGACCTCAAGTCAGGGTATCATCATATCAGAGTAAGGAGGGAGGATGTCCACAAAACAACATTTCGGACCCATGAAGGACATTATGAGTTCCTCGTCATGCCCTTCGGTCTCTCTAATGCCCCGGCAACTTTTCAGTCCTTGATGAACCAGGTTTTCAGGAACTATCTCAGGAAGCTCGTGTTGGTTTTCTTTGATGATATTCTAGTCTACAGCAAAGATCTCCCTACACATGAGCAACATTTGGAAGCAGTCTTTACTTCTCTACCCAGTCACCAGCTGTATGTAAACGCGAAGAAATGCATATTTGCCCAAAGACAGATCGAATACTTGGGCCACTTAGTATCTGTAGAGGGGTGGCAGCTGACCCAAACAAGATTAAGGCCATGGTACAATGGCCGACTCCCAGAAATCTCAGAGAACTCGGGAGATTTTTGGGATTGACTGGTTACTACAAGCGTTTTGTGGCAGCTTATGGGGCGATATCTTAGCCACTGACTCAACAGCTAAAGAAAGACGCTTTCGGGTGGAATGAGGAGGCCGAAACAGCATTTCAAAAACTAAAGGTGGCAACTATACCAGTTCTAGCACTTCCAGACTTCTCCAAACCTTTCATCATCGAAACGGACGCTTTTGGCCACAGTTTGGGTGCAATACTTATGCAAGGACAGCAACCCATCGCATATTATATCAGCTTCATCACAACATAAGTCAGTCTACGAAAGAGAATTGATGGCCATTGTGTTGGCTATCCAGAAATGGCGACATTATATATTGGGCAGAAAATTCATAGTCCGCACTTATCAACGTGGCTTGAGGTTCCTGCTCGAACAAAGATTTATTCCGATTGAGTTTCAGAAGTGGGTGACCAAATTGTTGGGATATGAATTTGAGATCCACTATAGGCCAGGAAAGGAAAACAGAGCCGCAGACGCTCTATCACGAGTCCCCAGCCTAGTGGAATTAGCTGCCCTCACTTTTCCTCAAGTACTAGATGCTCAACTGATAAATGACCAGGTGAAAAATGACCCGCTCCTCTTGAAGATAATGAAGGCTCTACAAGAAGACTCAAAATCTTATCCCAGATATTCAGTCGAGCAAGGCAGGTTGCTGTTCAAGGGGCGCCTTGTCATCCCGCACTCTTCCCTTTCATCCATACTATTTAAGGAGTTCACAGCGGTACCTCGGGAGGGCATTCTAGGTTTCTCCGAACCTATAAAAGACTGACTAGTAACTTCTATTGGAAGGGAATGAAGAACGACATCAAAAAATTTGTGGAAGAATGTTCTGTTTGTCAGCAAAATAAGACTTTTGCCCTCTCTCCAACTGGACTTCTACAAGCTTTACCAATTCCCTGCCGTATATGGGATGATATCTCGATGGACTTTGTCGAAGGGCTGCCAACATCGGGTGGATACAACGCATTGCTAGTTGTGGTCGATCGCCTGAGCAAATATGCACATTTCCTACCCTTGAAGCATCCTTTCACAGCCTCGGGAGTGGCAGCCCTCTTCGTTAAGGAGATTGTTCGACTTCATGGCATTCCCAACTCCATGGCATTCCCAACTCCATCATTTCTGACAGGGACAAGGTCTTCGTAAGTCACTTTTGGACAGAACTTTATCGCCTGTAGGGAACATTTCTCCGTCGAAGCATAGCCTACCACCCTCAAATGGATGGATAGACTGAAGTGGTAAACAGGTGCCTAGAGACATATCTCCGGTGTTCTCGTATGACAAACCCAAAAGCTGGTCTACTTGGGTTCTGTGGGCTGAATATTGGTACAATACAACATTTCATACATCTACAAACACCACTCCATTTCGAGCAGTTTACGGAAGGGACCCTCCTCCCTTAATTCGTTATGGCAGCCAATCTACTAAGGTGCAGTCCGTCGAACAACAGCTGCAAGACAGAGATCTGATGTTAGATGAATTGAAAGCTCAACTCTGCCGTGCTCAAGATAGAATGAAATTCACCGCAGACCAGCATCGAAGGGACATCTAATTTGGTGTGGGAGATTCCGTCTATGTCAAGTTACGGCCCTACCACCTCCGCTCCCTGGCAAAACGACCCAAAGAGAAGCTGGGGCCAAAATACTTTGGCCCGTTTGAAGTGCTGACACGTATTGGTCCAGTAGCCTACCGTCTGGATTTGCCCCCTGCTGCCGCAATACACCCAGTTTTTCATGTATCTCAACTGAAAAAGGCACTGGGAACGAGAACAGCAGAACAACTGATTCCTCCTCATCTCACTGCTGACTTGGAATGGGTGGTGGAACCAGAACAAATTCTGGATATTCGCCAAGCCCCTTCAGGTCAGGGAAAAGAAGTGTTGATTTAGTGGAAAGACCTATCGGTAACAGATGCTTCTTGGGAATCGATGGACTCTATCCTGCAACATTTCCCCGACTTCCACCTTGAGGACAAGGTGTCTTTGGAAACCGGGGGTAATGTTGGACCTCCCGTTCAATTCACCTATTCTAGAAGAGGCAAGAAGAATGGAGAATCGACTGGAAGGAAGGCTCGGCTAAATTCTGTTAAGGGAACATGTGGGGGGGGGAATAATTCTGTTAGAAAAATGGGTTATAAATAGAGGCAAATGGTAGAGAGTTAGTAGGCAAATATTGAGTAAAGCAAGAGAGTTTTTATTTCATTCTCGTAGTACACTACAGTATACTTTTCAATCAAAGGTCCATTCCAATATTTGGTTCTTCTCTTTTACAGTTTGAGTCCTAACAGTCTTCTTCATATAATGATCCTATGTCTTGCCAGCATCCTCTTCTCCAAAACCAACCGTATCCATGTTGTCAATAGTTTGCTAGTTAATAAACTGTATATTTCAGTTATGTTATTGATAATAGCAAATGTTGATTCTCCTCTAAACGTCAAATGATTCGCAGCTTTCGTATAGATTCTCGCAAGTGATGTGTCGAAATTTAAATAACAGAAAATTTCGCATGGCCTACAAAGTAAATAACTAAAACAAGTAATACTTACTTCACCAACATTAAATATAAATCTCTGCTTGTCAAAAAACAATAGCACTGTTGGTGATGTGTCCTGAGTATCCATACCATTCCCAAGAATCTGCAAGATAAATATAAAATATCAGTTTAAAATATAGAAGATTAAGGATTGCTTTTCAGTATTTAATTGTGAGGGTACAATAGAAAATGCCCTAGAGGCCTGCTGATGCGGTCAGCAGCCTTTTTTATCGGATCAGCCTTTTGCCATTGGATCATTTACTTATTTTATTGGGTTTGGCCCTTAGCATTAGGTGTTTTGGTATTTTCTATATGTATTCTGTGTAATGAAGCTTGCAAACTGGACGATGAATTGAAGAAATTGAATTATATGTTTGGCTCGCTGCCAAAGTTTTCTCCCCGTCTTCCTCCCTGAATCTCTTCTCCCCCATTCTCTCCAGTTCCCCACTATTTCTTGCTGCCTATTTCTTCTTCTCCTTCCTTCCCTGCAACTTCTTGCTTTCTGCTACAATTGCTGCAACACCTGCCTCACGTGAGCCATTTTTAAAGTGTACATCTCAATTTACTCTGGCTTACGCCTCAAGACGGTTGAGGTGTGCCCACGTTTGTCTCTAAATTTTCATTAGCGGCGTGGCATGTTGATCGATTCTTTTATCGCTTAGAATGTTTAAAGAGATATTTTATTTACTTTTTTTTTTTGATAGGTAGATATTTTATTTACTTTATTGGTCTATTTATGTTTCTTTTTTATGTGCTTGCACATCTCTTAACATCAATCAAACGTGTTGGTACCCAATTAAGTATTTTTAAACAATTATAAACTTGTCTCATCTTTTTCTTGAGAAGTAACCACCCTTTACCTTTAAAATAAAACCACTTTAAGAGTTGATTGCCCGTTTTCAAAATCATCAACCCCACTAACCAAACATGAAAAAGTGAGAGAATGATGTTACGTAATTACCCGCTTACAGCTCCTACATACATTGAACAGCATTACAGAGAATAAGGCCGTAAGAAAAATTAATACTATTCTGTCATTTACCAGAGTATAATAGCCAAAGAAGGGGCAAATGCCATATAAGTGAAACCACTATCAACTAAGTCCAGCAAATCCAATTAACCAAGTACACAAATAGTAAAAAAAAATAAAACATTTCCTTCACACAAACATGCTGAGAATTACATTGACAGCCCTCTTACAGGGTGGAGCCTACAATTTTAAAAATCACGGGCCCCATCCCTTTATGAGAGGACTATGAAACTAATGTAAATCAAGGTGTATACTCAGCCATTATTCATAATTGCAACCATGAACCATGGATGAGAAACAGTGAAAATGTTCAAAGATGTTTAGCCGCTATATACAAAAGTTTTCTCCTCTCATATTTCATCAATTTCTGTAAACAAAACAGCAAAGATGGGTGAACCATCATCACCAATCACCAGCACTGGTGGAGCCAGTGGACTGCTCCGTTTCTCCGTTCATGTGGTTCGAGGCCGGTGGTTCTCTCTTTATGCCTCTTTCCTTATCATGGCTGGAGCTGGGGCAACATATCTTTTTGGAGTTTACTCCAAGGAGATAAAGGCCTCTCTTGGATATGATCAAACCACTCTCAATCTCTTAGGTTTCTTCAAGGATCTTGGTGCAAATGTTGGTGTCTTCTCAGGCCTAATTGCTGAAGTAACTCCAACATGGTTTGTCCTATTAATTGGCTCAGCCATGAATTTTTCTGGCTACTTTATGATATGGCTTGCTGTAACTGGCAAACTTGCCAAGCCTAAAGTTTGGCAGATGTGCATTTATATATGCCTTGGAGCCAATTCTCAGAATTTTGCCAATACAGGTGCTCTTGTTACTTCTGTTAGAAATTTTCCCGAAAGCCGGGGAGTTATGTTAGGTCTACTGAAGGGTTTTACTGGATTAAGTGGTGCCATTTTGACACAAATCTATTTGGCTGTCTATGGAAATGATTCTAAGGCTCTTATTCTTCTTATAGCCTGGCTTCCCGCTGCATTATCAGTGGTTTTTGTCTATACAATTCGCGCAATGAAGGTTGTTAAGCAACCAAATGAGCTGAAAATCTTTTATCAGTTCCTGTATATATCAATTGTCCTAGCTTTGTTTATCATGGTTATGACCATACTTCAGAAACTGGTGACTTTCTCACAGGCAGCATATGCTGGAAGTGCTACTGTAGTTTGTGTCTTACTCTTTGTCCCTCTATTTATTGCCATTAGAGAAGAATCACTTTCTTGGAACCAAAAGAAATTCCTCAACAATCCTCCGAAACTAACCATAGAAAATCCACCAGAATCCACACCTCAACCTGCAACTGCAAAGCTAGAAGAGAGATCAGAAAAGTCGTCATATTTCAAGAACATTTTCAATAAACCAGAACGAGGAGAAGATTACACTATTTTACAAGCACTTCTTAGCACAGATATGCTCATCCTATTTTTAACAACATTTTGTGGGCTGGGATCAAGCTTAACTGCTGTGGACAACTTGGGACAGATTGGAGAGTCATTAGGATATCCAACAAAAACCGTAAAATCATTTGTCTCACTTCTTAGTATATGGAATTACTTTGGGAGAATTTTCTCAGGATTTGTCTCTGAAAGTCTTCTTGCCAAGTACAAATTCCCGCGGCCCCTTATGATGACACTAGTCCTTCTCTTGTCGTGCATCGGCCTTCTCGTCATTGCATTTCCATTCCCTGGTTCAGTCTATTTTTCATCTGTAATTATCGGATTCTCATTTGGTGCACAATTGCCTTTGATCTTTGCTATTATTTCTGAGATTTTTGGCCTGAAATACTACTCTACATTGTTTAATTGTGGACAATTGGCTAGTCCACTTGGATCCTACATACTGAATGTTAAAGTTACAGGACCCCTTTATGACAGAGAAGCACTAAAGGACTTGGCCAAGAAGGGCATGACAAGATCATCAGTCAAGGAATTGACTTGCATTGGCACTCAATGTTATCGGTTGGCCTTCATTATTTTGGCAAGTATCACTTTATTTGGAGCTCTTACTTCTCTGATATTGGTGGCCAGAACCCGAGAATTCTACAAAGGAGATATCTACAAGAAGTTTAGGGATGAAGCTGAGGCAACAGAGGCCGAAATGGCTTTATCAACCACAAATAGGGTGCATTGAAGATGGTCCGTGTATAAAAATGCGAGGGCCAACAAGGCCCGAGCTAAGACGGGCCATCAGGCTCAGTGCCTTTCATATAAATTGTATTTCATATGCAAACAGGTGCATTCAAGAACATACATGCTTCTTGTACTATAGTATTTGTAGTTGGATAGAGTCTACTTTCATTGTTAATCCCCCAGTGGCCCTGGTGGATGACTTGAATTGTGTTTGTCAAGCTGCCAAGATAGCTGTCACTACGGGGCCTACTTTTAGCATATTACGCGCGAAGCAATCAATTGTGATGTTCACATGCAAGGATTTATCTAATTATCCCATCAGAATTTGGCATTTTCTTTTCTTTCAAGCTGTAAACGCGCACACGTTACATTGATCTATTAGATTCCTGTTAAGCAATGACATGACACTTTACTTCAATATACCACATTCCACACTGGGCAATTGAAAATTTGAAACTGCAGGAAGTTGAAACCGCAGGCAGACAGATTTAGACTTTACCCTTTGTTTGGTCTCCATTATAATTTAATTAATTTTCTCTCTCCTCATTTTAACCCCACATTTTCAAATAAAAAAAATATTACACGTAAATTCAATATTTTTCCTTATTTTTTAACCACATATTTTTTTTAAATAGTAACTATTCCAAAATACATTATTCCCAAAAACTTATTTTGATGATGCGAAGATAGTGATGTCAAACGGGCCGAGCGGCTCATCGACTCGTTAAAATACGAACAACGAGCCGCTCGGGCTCGTCAAATGACGAGCTCAAGCTCGAGCCGAGCCGCTCACGAGCGGCTCGTGGGCTCGTGAAAAATAAAAATAAAAACGTGAAAAAGTATTAAAAAATTTTTTTTTTGAAAAAAGCTCGTGGCTCGCGGCTCGGCTCGTGAGCTCACGAGCCACGAGCCTGCTCGGCTTGTGAGCTCGTGGCTTTAAGGGCCGAGCCATTGACATCTCTATGCGAAGATGATCGCAGTGCTTGTTCATAGATTATATACCGCCACACTTCAGGCTTTGTGCACTAAAAATAGTAGTACCACAAGTTTTAGCATGGTGTACAGCCCCAACTTGGTGTAGGTACACCAAGTTTGATCCCTGCTTTAATATGTTTAAATCTATATTTTGTTCATCATCCAATGTAGTGCTACCGTCCGGCATTCTGTTCGACAAACCACCATGTACAAGGGGGCTTAACCCTTACCTGTTAATATTAAAATAGTTTAAGATATGTTTATCGCTTAAGAAAAAGGTTAGGAACTTCATAAATTCAAAAAAGGGGCAGATCACTAAAGATATGCATTCAATCTTCCTTTGAATAATTTCTGAATATTAACCTACGTGTCTAGAAGCAATAGAGAATAGATCGAAAGACTTGGGCACACGTTTTTATGAAAAAATTCAACTTGTTATCAAATATTAATGTGTTCTTGTTTGTTCGGTTAGATACTCGACTCAATCAACGTCATAACTATGTAAGTTGAAAAATGTGAAGACTTTTTTATTTTTTTTGTTGACATAGACTGCTACCCGCTAATGGAGTCCCGACCACTGTGAGTGCGCATTGGGTAAATCCCGCTCCATGTGCAGTAGCCCGCAAACCACACAGGACAGGTAAAACGCATTAGGCAAGCTCGGTGCGACGGGCTCGACCAATGAAGTGTTAGCAGAGGATTCGAACTCGTGACTTTCAGTCTCTGCGTTCACCTGTTCCACCAACTCAGCTACCATCGAAGGGTTTTTTTTTTTTTTTAACTGAGCTTTTGGTTTGGTGGGGTGGGTTCCATTGGCTATAACTTGAGCAAAGTCAATTCATCCACTAACCTTTCTTTAATTTTCTTGACCCCATTATTAAAGTGGATACTAACAAGGATACAAAAAGAAGATATGATCTTCCTATCGAATACCCTATAAAAATATATAGCAGGCACGGGCGGTATGAAACCAACTTTTTAGGTAACGAACGGAGAAATTTGTCTTGAATTTCTACACGAAAGTAAAAGAATCTTACCTAATTTCCATCATGTGTGATTTGCTTACTTTTTTTATGCATGTCAGTGTAGTCCTCTTCAACATTCTTTAATGGACTGTTACATAAATCATCTCATGATTAAGCAATTGATAAAGTAAGTAGAAAGAGGCATCTCGAGGGAAGAAACAGTCAAAATTAATCTACCATTAAACTGAGAAGTAAAATAAAGATAAAATGGTAAGTGTTGTCTAAACTAATTATGATCTCTATTAAATGATAGATAGTAATTAAATTGATGTATGGAGATGCAATTGCTTTCTCAAAAGTTATAGTCCCTGTTTGGTATACATTAAATTTTTCATTTTCATTCTTTTACTCATTTTTAATCACACATTTTTCAATAAAATAATATTTTTCATCACATAAATAACTTTTCATTCTTTTTTAACCACACATTCTCTATCAATCTATTATTCCAGAATATATTTTTCCAACATATGTGAATTTTGTCCATTGCTCCTTATCCTATAGGTTATAGAGACTCTTCCCAAAAGCTGCTTTGACAATATATGCTCAACATATTATATTTATTATGCAAATGTAAAGATGATTTTGTTTTTATTTTAAAAAAATAAAAGTAATATAAACAACATTATTGGCTTATAGATATAACTGATCTTAAATCGATTTTAAATTTAAATGCCTATTTATTAGACATCAATGCCATATAATCCCAAAATCTTTCAACTTACTTACCCCTTAACTAAAGCATTCATAAAATGCATTGGAGATACTCTATGAGATCATAATGGGAACACATACATAAAACATTAGCATATAGTACATCGAACTAACTCCATTTGTAAATTATAAATTAATTAACTACTGAAATGACAAATCAAAAAAGTTAATTAAATATCGATTAAGTTATGATAAAAGTTAGTCAATTTAATGGAAACAACTACTTTTAGTCTTTCTAAATAATTAAGGGTCTATATGATTGCAAAAATGGAATTTGTGTGGAAAGAAACGAATTCTAGGTAATTGAATTGCTTAGAACTTATTTTACTAAAATTCTTTTGGCCGATTTTGCGGCTATTTCAGAAATGAGAATGGGGGAGTGGCGTGAGAAGAAAGAGAAGGGGGAATAATAGGGTTTGTTTCAATTGCCTAGAAAACAAAAAACTAGCTCACCCATGGAAATTTCAATTCCTCATTTTTGTGGAATAAAGGGTCATGTGACCGAAAATAAGAAAAGCAGTTGCCAAGAAAATATTTCCTATGAAACAGGTCAAAAAGTGGAAAATGGTGGAATAATTTTCATCTTCCACGAAAAATCTGACCTATCAAACAAGGCCTAAAATCTAGAGTCTCAATGAAAATCTGAAGGGAGACGTCTATCCCTAAAATTCATTAGTAAATTGGAAGAATCAAGGCTAGTAAAGCGTGTACGCCTAGCCAGCTTTGATTTACTCAATTGTTTGTTAAAGAAAGTAAAAAATGCAATCAATGTCAAAAGTAACATTCGTGGCTTGTTCAGTAAACGTAACTCTAGAATGAAGGAAAAGATTAAAAATTTATATATTTTATTGAATAGTGCATAGTAAACGTGCTCTTAAGAGAATTAATTATGTATACCTAAAGCTAAATTTTAAGATACTAGAAGCAAAGATGAGCAAGAGAATTACTGTTTTTTTCTTTTTCTTTTTCTTTTTTTTTTTTTTTAAAAAAGAGGAGTTACATTAATGAGTAAGAGCATCTCCAAGAGACTCTTTAAATACGAGATGCTCTCTATTTTAAAAAATCAACATTTAAAATCATGTTTCAAGAGACTCTTTAAATCAACATTTTAATTTAGAGAGTGGGTTTGACTCTCTAAATTTGGAGAGTCAAACACACTCTCTATAATTAAATGTATTAAAAAAGTTTCAATTTTCAATGTAGGAAAATAATAAAATAATCTAAAAAAAACTAGTTAAAATAAAAGATAAAGAAAAATAATAATTATTTTTTGGTAGTAGTAAAATTAAGTGTTAAATATAAAAAGTTCGTTGGAATACTTTAAAATTTTAACTCTCTAAATTTATAAATGTTCTTTAAATAATAGAATATATTCTTTAAAAATAGAAATTCTCTTGGAGATACTCTAAGAAAATAGTTATAATACAATAATTAGTATAAAGATAGAGATGTTGATTTGGGTTGGGTTGGACCGCGTGCTAATCAATAGGGGAACAATACAGAAATCAGGTTTTTAAGTATCACCATTTCAAAATTAAGGGTATATATTTTAAATTTCAAAAATCAGATTTTCTTTCAAAATTTATTTATGAATTAATTAATTATATATTTTATTAATAAATATATAAATGTCAAAAATCTACGCAATTTCTCACAATTCAAAAATTTAGTTCAAGATTTTTATAAGTCACAGTTTGTTCACCAATCACAAATTAAAAACTTAAAAGTCACAATTTGTTTATCGATCACAAATCACAAAATTTATAAGTCATACAACTTATTTTATGGTCACAAAACAACAAATTATAGGTCACGAATTGCTTTTATTGGCCACAAATTAATAAATTTGTAGGTCAATTATTACTCACAAATTATTATTTATTGGTCACACACCAACCAATTAACTGGTCACAATCAACCAATCATTTGTGACCACGACTAACACAACACCCTCGCCACTGCCTCCAGTTGCAACAGCACCATCGTCGCCGCCAACAATATCACCAACTCAAACAAACCAACACCACAACGTCCCAACATCGCTGTCATAACCTCCAACAAACCACCACTTCACAACCTCCATAACGCACACTTCCACCACCACCGCACCGCCATCGTTTTCGCCTCTACCATCGTCGACATCACTACCACCACCACACCATTTTCAACCACCAACACAACCACCATTTCCAACCAACACTCCTTTCACAAACATGTTAACCACCACAGTACTAACACCTCTCTGCCACCGTCGATCCAACATCATCACTACAACAACAACTGGCCAAAGGGTCTCCCTACCACCAGATTCACTGTCACTTCGTCAACGTCACCTACTATCACCACCTTTCACTCTTACTGCCACGGCAGATCTACCATCTCCGCTAGCACCTCCACCTGCACCACCAACCAAAACCACCCCGAACCCTAAAAAACACCAAAATATAGAAACCCACCATCACCACTCCAACAACTAAAACCAAAACCACCTCACCGTTGTCGCCAAATCCACCAACCACCTATAGCACCATTGAATTGCAGCAACGGCAAGGGCGAAGCTGCTCTGCGACAGCGTTATCGCAGCTCTGCGACAGCGTTATCGCAGCTCTGCAACAGCGATCACACCACATCGTCGTTCTGGTCACCGCAGCGGGAAGAAGGGAAAGAGACGATAGAGAGAAGGGGGAAGAAGAGAAAGGTGGTGGTGCAGGCGGAGTGGTGGCGACGGGGATAGAGAGATGGGGGAGAGAAAATAGGTCGAATTTGGAGAGAGAGAGGGACAGGTGAGTGAATGAAAAATTAAGGTTTGAAATTTGATTTAAATAAAAATTAATTTAAAAATCATTGATTAAAACCTGATTTATGTATTATTAAGGTTGATTTTGGATTTGTGAAAATGGTATTTTAAAAACCCGTGTGCCTGTAATTTCCTCTTACAATAAACTATTTTGTAAGTTACCATTTCAAAAATCAAATTTAAAGTTTATTTATATAAAAATTAGATAATTCAATATTAATAATAATATCATAAAATTAAATTTCAAACACATTTCATTTTTTCTTTTTTCTTTCTCTCTCTTTACATACTCCCTCTACTCTTTCTTCTTTCTCACACTTTCCATTCTCTCTCTACTATTTCTTATACTCAATTTTTTATCCTTCATTAGCTGTTATCTTTCTTCTTTCACTCTCGTCTACCCATTTTTTCTTCCTCGTTGATAGGTATAGACGAGGTGGCAAGTACATCGTGTTGAGCAGCCGTAGTGAACGGTGAACCCGTCATCGTTTGTCGTTGAACGACGCTTGAGGTCGCTGTGCATAGCGACGATCTGGTCACCACTGGGCGTGACGAAATCAGGTCGCAGTTGTGCGCGACGCTGTGATTTCGTCGCATAAAGCTGCGAGATCATAGCGTCGCCCGAAGAGACATACCCTCTTGTCGCCGGTGTGCGACAATGGGTTTGTGATGAATTTGTGGTTCGTGATTTTTTTTTTTTGTGGTGTTTCAAGTTGTTTTGTGGCATTTTTTGTTGTTGTTGTGGTGGTGGTCATATGTGGTGTGCAATGCACTAGCAATCTGGTGTCGGGGTGTTTGGTGATGCCACGACCTAGCAACGATGATGGTATCGGAGTTTGGTGTGGGGTGGTGTTGTGGTTATTGTTGTGGCAGCAGCATTCTGAAAAGGACTTCTCTGCCTCTTCAAGTAGCTTTGCATACGACTTCCTCCATCAGACATTGCATTTATGTTCTCACATTTTTTTTGTCTCATTCTTATCCTCAATATTCTATTAATTAACACATTTTTGGTTTCCGATGATAGTTTCTATCTAAATATTCAACTAGCGTGTTTTGAAACGACAGATAAATATTATATCGCACTTTTGTATTCTGTTATTCTTTTTGCTTATTTAAATATATGATGGACAAATAAGTATTTTTTATGTCCTCGTAATGGATTTTTTTGAAGGAAAATTGTCATTCGAAATAAGATGTGTTAATTAATGGAAATTTAAAGCTAATAATGCAATGTAAAAAAAGTTAAGGACATAATTGTAAAAATAAAAAAGATTGAGGACCGTTAATTCAACTAAAACGCATTGCTCGCATGAATATAACCCATCCTCCAGAATTCAATAACAAGGACATGATGAGACAACATTAACCTTGAAGGATTTTTGCTAAAAGTTCGATTTTAGGGTTGTTATAGATGGATTATCCGAAACGAGTTATCCCAAAAGCACACCTCGACTGATCACACTCTTATTATTATTTTTCGTAATATCATTTTTCTTCCGACTTATGACTTAAAGATCATAGTGCATCACTTATCCAATTCAAGTACTTGAATGAATATTGTCAGAGACTTGGTTATTTGTAATTTCATGATCTTGGGTTGTTTTCTAATTTTTTTGTTTACATTTAATTTCATAACTTTGGATTATTATCAATTTTTTTTTTACATTGCTACAATGGATTGAAGACATTATCTTTGGAAAGGAGCAACATAATTAATCACATTGGAGAATAGCTCATGAGCTTGCTTTAAACACTTCAACACTCGAAATATTGAACTTCTACAAGATTGGGCTCGACCAAGATATATGCAAAGACCTTGAATTCATAAGTAGAAATTGTGCATCTTTAGTCTCAATGAAGATTACTGATTGCTATCTCAATGATCTTAATGGTTTCTTTAATTCTGCTACTGCATAGCATGAATTTGGCGACGTCATTTAGTCCAGATTTTACGATTGAGGAACTTGAAGCGAATTATAGTGAGTTTGTTGAATCGATTGATGAATTTATCAATTTAGACATACAATTTTATCATAGCTTGCGCCACTTGAGTCTTATTTTTTGGGAGTGCCCGATTGTCGATCCTATTTTTAATTGGTTCCAAATTCAAAAAATAGAATCTCCGGGACGCTTTTTAGGTCACCAAAAACCATTGTGACTCCTAGGCCGAATGTCCTCATTTGGAAATTGTCAAGGTAAAACCTACTGGTCCTTATTTTTTGAGTTTTACAGGTTTTTCATTAGATTGTAGGATGAGTATTTTGTTTATGGTGTGCATTTGACAAAAAATAACTCAATATTCCTATTTGGTCAACAGTCAACCATGCTTCTCCTATGGAAAAAATTAATTTTTTAACACTTGAAATGTTTGTGAATTTGTTTTTCGTGTCTACCTTGCCGGGTGTGGTGGTCCAGCTGCTCCGATCGGTGGTTGTTACCTGCAAAAAGAGGTCGGGGCTTTCTCCCCCATTGTACCTTCGACGTGAGAATTAGCTAACAGTTTAGAGAAAATAGGAAGATAGTATAATGTAAGTTCGAAAGTTCAGGGTTTCAAGAAGAAAAAATATTTCCCACCTTGGAGGTATTTATAGGCACCTGTGGCCACGCGTGTGTCTGGTACCCGTGTCTCACGTAAGTTTCCCCACTTTCCCCACGTTCGGGTTAGAATGGCTCTCACTTCTCAAGTAGTTGGTTTTTCCCACGTTTACTATTGGACGGTATGGGGGTCGTAGCATGACTTTGTGTTGGTAGGCAGTCTTAGAGGGTCGACGAATCCACGGGGCCCAGGGCCTAGTGGAGGTAGCCTCTTACCGATGTCTATTGATAAGAGGCAGCTCCTCTACGTCGGCGAATCAGCTCACGTATCAAAAATGATATCCATTTGTTCGGAAATAAGGATCTTTTAGATGGTCCCGAAAATCTTAATCAGAGCAAAAAGCCAGGAGCAAACATCCGCCGAATCAAAGCAATTAAAATGAAAACATCAAAAATAACGCTAAAAGACGTTTTCGTTTGGAAACATATTATTATAGAGACGTTGGTGCAAAAAGTTATGACCATATCGAAAACATCAAAACTAACGCTAAGAGACGTTTCCGAAAATATATTATAATAGAAAATCTAACATTGGTGCAAAAAGTTATGACCATTTCTTTGGAAAATCGTATGTGTGCCCTTTGTTTTCAATTTTGGGGGGAAATTTCCCTCCAAAAATTTCAAAATTTTTGAAACCTTCCACTATGTAAAGAGTTGTGGGGGCTTCCATTTCATCTTCTATTTTTTGTCAACCCCACTCCATCTTCCTCTTCTTCCTGTAAGGGAATTCCTCTCCTCCTATTTTCCATTTCGTGTTTTTCAATGTATAAAACGTTTATTTCTTCATCTTCCGGTGAAAGCGAGGGTGAGGGGGCGAGAGGGTCGACCGACCCACCTTTGGGTTGGTCGGTCGATCGTAGATCGAGGCTGACCAGCCTTGCTGGTCAACGGGGGTCGACCATCAACGTTGCTGCTGGTCGACCAGCCCCAGGCTGGTCACGAATCGCTCATCAATGGTGACCTTCCTCGTGCTCCAATTCCTTTCGAGCAAAATATTTCAATATATTCGACTGAATTCCAAGATTTTCAACCGATTTCCCCGAAACGTCATGTTGGGTCAGTTAAGTCCTTAAATCAAAATGTAAAAGTTGAGCGAGATGCCGTGGGTGAGGAGGTGATTCTTGAGATCCCTAAGGATCATAACTTATACAACTCCCCCTCCAAGTTAGAAAAGTCACTTAAGAAATATGACCGGGTAGATAATTACATCTATAGAGCCCCTAGGACCGATGAAACACTTCCTGAAATTGACCCCCGCGAAGTCGTCGTTTATAAAGACATCATGGACGGTGGTTTTCGTTTTCTCATACATCCTTTCTTCGTCTCGATATTCAATGAGTTCCACCTTACTCCTAGCCAAATAAATCCCAATGCGGGGAAGAAAGCGCTTTACTTTCTATATGTTTGTCTTAGAAAGAAAATTTCTCTTTCACTCGATCTCTTTAAGCGCGTTTTCGAGATGCACGAGTTAGCCCAAAGCAATGCATTTGTTTATCTCACCGCTCAGGTCCCGTTGCGCTTACCTAAGTTTAGGAATTCCAACAGTGGGTGGAAGTCTCGATTTTTCTTTGATTGCCCTCCTGAGGGCCAATTTCCTTTTAACACCTATTGGAGGCACCTCCTAATTCGTCTATTCAATAGTGAGGTTGAGATTACCCCTTTTGAAAACACAAATCCAAAAGTTGACCAAAATTCCACCCCTCGTGCTTGACCTGGGGTCGGTCCTGACCATGAGGAACATGTTGCTAGTTGGAATCGGTCGTCCTACTGGTAGATTTTCATACCCTGCTTGTATATATCATTTTTGATAGTATCTCTTGTGTTGTTTTCTATTCGTTGAGCTTGATTAACTCGATTGCTTGTACGCAGATATGGACTTTGACTTGGACAAGGTGCTGAGGTCCCTGCCCGCACCGGGGAGTGATGAAGGGTTTACCCCTACTGACGGTAAAATTTTCACATGACTCATTCTTATTGCACTTTTTGACTTGTTATCTCGTAAGCTTGATAGTCTTTATTCTATTGATACAGGCATGGACTTCGACTTAGGGGGGACCATGGACTCTTTAGCGGAGTGCGGTCATGGGAGTGACGATAATTCACTTCCCGCCTTGTTGAAGAGAAAGAAATCCCATGATGGGGGAGCGCAGTATCCTACGGTCGAAGAGGTTTCTCAATTTTCGGACGACCCCATCGAAAGTAGTCCCACCACCAGTGGACATAGGGGATAGCCCAGGTTGTGTCGTACTCGAGCGTGAGGGCTCTCCTCTACAGGATTTCAGATTCGCTCATTCTCGCGGCTATTCGGAGATGAGGACGGTTAAGTCTTTAGTTGCTCCCTGGCGTGTCGATTCGATTACTTGTCGGAGTACCGACGACATCGAGAGGGTTATGTCGATTCACACTCAGAGAGTATATATATATATATATTTTTTTTTCCCTCTTTTTTTTATTTTATACATGCTATTGCGTAACCTCTTGTCCCTTTCAGACAATGGCTCTTCAGGTTGGGTTTACTGAATCCTGTCGTCGTTTAGCGTCGGAGTTGAAGGTCTTTGCAGAAGAGAAAGAGAAAGAAGCTCACCATTACAAGAAGAAACTCTCTTCCTCTAGGAAGTCGATCGAGGATTTGGAGTCTCGTTCGATGGAGCATGAATCTGAGATAAATAACTTGCGCTCTACTTTGGCTCGCGCTCCGACGAGGTGGTGGCGAAGTATAAGGCCTCTGCGGAGTATGCTAAGGACATAGAGACCTTAGTAGAGCGATACAAGTCATCTACTGACTTTGCTAAGGAACTGAACTCTTATGGGGGGAAGGTGATGGCAACTTTTATCAAATTGACCAAAGAGTGGGTATCTACTGAGTATCCTTCCATCGACCCCACTGGCTATGATAAGTTCTTAGCAAAGTGCCAAGGCAAAGCAGGTAGAGCCCCCCAGCCCAAGACATTTGGGCAAACATCATAAGACGGGAGTGAGGAGAACTTTCGCTCGAGCTGACCTGATCTTTAGTTGTAGGCCTTTGGACATTCTCTATGATGTTTTTGTCAGTTAGTTGCTTTGCACATTCTTCTGGTCCAGGATGTGGACACGCACATTAGTTATTTTGCGCATTCTCTAGTCCGGGATGTGCATAAACGCTTTTATTACATTTCAAGTATAAGTACTTGTTAAATGAATATCATTTTGGTTTTGCCTCTATCGTTTTTTTTTTTTTGTTAATTTTTGTGTGTTGAGCAATCCTACATCATCGACGTCGAGTTAGGTAATTTTGAGCCTTAACCACCACTAGCCCTTAGCTTTTGATTTTTGCTTTTTTGCTCACCGCTATGTGTCGAGCTGTCTTGCGTCTCGAGGTCGGGGTTAGGTGATTTTGAGCCTTAACCATTTCAGGTTTTGAAAGTTCACCACCAGCCCCTAACGATTTTGAGCTAGTCAGTTTTAACTTTGTGTTCACCGCTATGCTTCGAGCTGTCTTCCATCGTCGAGGTCGAGGTAGGTGATTTTGAGCTTTAAACATTTCTGATTTTGAGAGCTCACCACCATTCCTCATCGGTTTTGAGTTAGCCAAATTTTTGACTTTTTTGCTCACCGCTATGTGTCAAGCCATCTTTCATCGTCGAGGTCGGGGTAGGTGATTTTGAGCTTTAACCATTTCTGATTTTGAAAGCTCACCACCATTCCCCATCGATTTTAAGTTAGCCAATTTTTTGAATTTTTTGCTCACCGCTATGTGTCGAGCTTTCTTACATCGTCGAGGTCGGGGTAGGTGATTTCGAGCCTTAACCATTTCTGGTTTTGAGAGCTCACCACCAGTTCCTAGCGATTTTGAGTTAGCCAAATTTTTTACTTTTTTGCTCATCGCTATGCGTCGAGCTATCTTCCATCGTCGAGGTCGGGGTAGGTGATTTCGAGCCTTAACCATTTCTGGTTTTGAGAGCTCACCACCAGTCCCTAGCGATTTTGAGCTAGCCAAATTTTTGACTTTTTTGCTCACCGCTAGTAGTCTCCACTTCGAGTAGTTATAAACCAACATCTCATAACCAAATTTAACGTGCCTATATTTGGGGACTCAGTAGGCGCACCAGGACGTCCCAGCTAGGCTGGCCCTTCCGTAGCGCCCTCATCATCTGCAGTCATCTAGGCCTTTCATTAAGTAAATTTCAATCGTTGTGCTCGTTACAGGCATTACATCATGAAAGAAAAAAAGAGAAAACCCTAGCTACAATATTTACAATCGATCATTGCATCAGTAATGAAGAAATAAAAATTCGCCTAGCAACTATATTTACATGCAAACACTACGTTGCTCGTCTATTGATAGTACTGCTTGAGGTGCTAAGCATTCCATGGTCTGCCCAATGGCTTTCCTTTCAAGTCTCTCAGGCAATAAGCTCCTTTCCCAAGACTTTGGATCACCTCGTATGGTCCTTCCCAATTCGGTCCAAGCTTGGTTGGGGGGTGGCCTGTCGCTGCTGCTTCCCTTAGTACCAGATCCCCTGTTTGAAAAACTCTCGATTTTACCCTACGGTTGAAATATCCAGTGGCCCTCCGCTTGTAAGCCATCATCCACATAGCTGATCTCTCTATGACCCCATCTAATAGGTCGAGCTCTACATTGGTGGTCGAGACATCGAGCTGGTTGGCCTTCATTCTGCTAGACTCGTTCAAGACTTCCACTGGAACAACGGCCTCCATTCCAAAAGATAGCTTAAAAGGGGTTTCCCCTGTGGACTCTCGCGGGGTGGTGTGATATGCCCATATGTTTCATGTCCGTGGTCTTTATGGAAATGACAATACTTGTTCGCATCTCTCTTGTTGGCTGATGTTGTCATTGGCCTCGACCATTCAAGCTCTTTCATGTCTCGAATCTCCATCAATATCTTGTCCCGCGGAGTATTTAAAGTGGTGAAAGCTTTGACCTCCTCCTGTCTCTGCCTGACCAACCAGTCCATAGGGTATCCCCGGCTTAAATGTCCATTCCTCTGCTTATCCTTGTCAACGTGTTTTTGGACATCGCATATCTTTTGCTTATGACTTTCTGTCTTCCATCCCTCTCTAAAAAATTTCGTAACCCTCTCTGCTTCCTAGTGATGGCAACGGGGCGGGGCACCCCCACCTCGCCCCGTCCCGCCAATCCCCACCCCCGTCCTGCCCCGCCTTTGACGGGGCAAGGCGGGGCAGGGACGGGGCGGATTCTTGCCTCGTTTAATGCCCCATTTAGTTTTTTTTTTTTTGAACCAAAAATTTCCAATTAAATACAAATTCAAAAATTTATAATCCAAAGCAAACAATACTTAAAATAACTATATCAATATCCAAACAAAACAATGAAAACAAACAATGTCCAAAATTAAACAAACAATGTTCAATTTTTTTTAACTAGGCGAGGCGGGTCGGGGCACCCTCGCCCCGCCCTGCCAACCCGTCGGGGCGGGTTTTTTTGCCCCATTTGGGGCGGGGCGGGACGGGGCGGGTTTTTTGCCATCTCTACTGCTTCCTCTGCGTCAACACACTTATCGCCTTTTTTCAAGAGGTCATGTATCGACTCTGGAGGGTTTTTGAAGAGTGACATCTTGGAGGCCCGGTTTCGCGTCCCATTCATTAATGTTGTTACTACTGCAGAAATTTGAAGGTCCCTTATAACAAGCGTCGCCCGGCTAAACCTAGCCAAATACTCCTGCAAAGATTCATCTTTCTTTTGCACTACCCACATCAATCCAATGGCCGTCTTCCGTTTCCTTTTGCTACTCATGAAGTATGCCACGAAACTCCTGGAAAGCTTGTCAAAAGTCTTTATAGACCTGGGTGTCAGGGTAGCTACCGAGTCTCTAGCCTCCCTCCTGAGTGTCGGGGAAATGACCGACACATCACTGCGTCTGGGGCTGCATGGAGCCTCATTAAATCAACGAAGGTTCGCAAGTTGTCTAGCAGATCTGTGACTCCATCATATGCTTCTATCATGGCTATTTGAAGCCTTTCGGTAAAGGAACAACCATAATTTCGAGCGCAAAGGGGTCTTCCTCCAGAACTATTTGCCTACGCCTATCCTTCCTCTTAGTTAATGCATCGTCTATCTTCTGGGTCATCATTTCCTCTATCTTTCTTTCCAAGTTGTCAAGGGTTGGGGAACCTGTGGAACTTCAAACCCTGAAGCCCCCATGTCTCATGTTGTTAGCTGAGTAACATGCGGGGTAAACGTTTCCGCTACCTGGGGTGGTTGCACATGTACAGCCTCCGAAGAATTCTGTGGTGGGGCTGCCATTTTCTATGTTGGACTTTGCAAGAGGGTCATCATGGCTACCATTTGTGTTTGCAAGGCACTAAATTGGCTCTACGTTACGTACTGCGGTGAAGGTGGCGGGTCGTGATCCCTTGCGACAGATTTCGACTCCATCTCTGCCGCATTTTCGACCATACGCATTTCACTTCTTGTCCGTCTCCTTGACATAGCTTTTTTGTTCAGTGGTTTTCCACAGACGGCGCCAATGAAATGTTTGTGAATTTGTTTTCCGTGTCTACCTTGCCGGGTGCGGTGGTCCGACTGCTCCGATCGGTGGCTGTTACCTGCAAAAAGAGGTCGGGGCTTTCTCATTCGTTGTACCTCCAGCGTGAGGATTAGCTAACAGTTTAGAGAAAACGGGAAGTAGTATAATGTAAGTTTGAAAGTTCAGGGTTTCAAGAAGGAAAAACATTTTCCACCTTGGAGGTATTTAATATTTATAGGCAGTTGTGGCCACGCGTGTGTCTGGTGGTTGCTGGTGCCACGTGTCCCACGTAAACTTCCCCACGTGTCCCACGTTTCGGTTAGAACGGCTCCCACTCCTCAAGTGGTTGGTTTTTCCCACATTTTCTATTAGACGGTATGGGGGTCGTAGCATGGCTTTGTGGTGGTAGGCGGTCTTAGAGGGTCGACGAATCCATGGACCAACGAATCCACGGGGTCCAGGGCCTAGTGGAGGTAGACAGCCTAATATCAGTAGGCGGGCTAAGTATAGGTAGAGGGCTTCATGCAAGTCGACTGCCTCGTCGGGGTGATGGTTTCGTGACGGTAGACGTGTAGCATATTTCTGAGAGTGCTGACCTCATTTATTCCGCTGGTCAATTATCTATGCCGTATTATATCAACACTGAATTTTAAGTAATGATGTGCTTGAACCATGAGTTTCTGCTAGTTTTCAAGTTCAATCATGTGATGAAATATAACTTGTGTTTGGTAGCAAGTTATTGGGGTATTGGAATTAATTAGAACGAGAAACGATTCCGTTCAAAGATAAAATTTCTTCTCATGAAATATAATACCATACCACCTACCAGTCATTGGGTGAACGTAGTTAATATCTAATTGAAGAAAATATTGAACTTTGACATTTAAGGCAAAACGATTGCGTTGTAGAATGCATCTTCTACGAAATTTCAATTTTGAGTTCAGTAATTAAATATTGTTGCAGCCAACTAGAGAAAGAGGTGGGAGGTGCAGCCAATTCTCGCTTGAGCGATAAGTTTTCTGTATGAGCAAGGAGGGAGGGACTTGAGTTCACATTCGATTTTATTTTTTCCTTGGGCTCATTTGATCTTAGGAATAAGCTCTAATGTTTATTTGTTAGTTCATTGTGCTTAATAAAGCTTGCAATCTAAGGATGCGACATGGAACTTTTAGTGGTCTAGCTCAATATTTATAAACTCAACAAACTTCAACCATTGAATAATTAGAATCGTCCAAGAAGCAACAATATGTTGCTCAATCTTTAGTTGAAGCAGAGTACATATCAGCCTCGACAACAACTTCACATGCAATTTGAAAGGTTAATTTCCTAATTGGTCATTGGACTTTGCCAAAGGTTCCCTTGGGATCACTAAACTTCAAAACTTTCTAGGTAGTCATGGAACTTTACAAATCGAGAAATCATCCATAACTGACCTAACATCGGTTGCAAAATCAAACGATTTTGATAACATGCCAAACGGAGCAAGCGACGTAGCACATTTGTGTACAATTTGTTGGCCAAATAAGCAAAATGCTGATGAGGTGGATAACTTCTACAAAGTTGAGTGACTACCTGGGAAACCTTTGGCAAAGTTAAATGATCATTTGTGGAAATTGTATGTTTTAAAAGACTAGTCCATTTCTAAAATCGATACAAATATTCAAATGGACATGACTCAAGAAGCATAGGCACTAGGACATGGACTATAAAAATTTATGAAAAGAATCCATAGGCAATAATTCAACACGCACATAAGGTACAAATGGTTAAAAGCCTATTGAGTCACCATTCTCCATAATATATAATCTTCAATTTGCCTCAACATGTTAAATTATTTTGTCTATGTTAACCTGAAAGCATGATAGACAAATCTTTGAAATTACATGCCATTAATTGGAAACGCTTAGACACACAACCTCATAGAGCTCTCACGTACTCTCTCAAGCCAAGATGCAGACCTTGTATCTATACTAATTTATGAGTACTCTATTTTTTAACCTATTCAATAGCTGAATGCATCTGTAAATATGCATAAATCCACCAATCCAGACACTTCCTAAGATACACTCCAACAGATTTATGCGTCAAGTAAGTGATGCGTCAAATTTCCTTGGTAGTTGATGCAAACATCTGGATTTGTGTTCAAATCTCATCCATACATGTTATGGAGTCAGGTATGGTTCTTTGATAAAATGCATGTTGTTGACCCCAAAAATGGCTCAATGATGCAGTCAACAGAAAATTAGAAGTTCATGTCTTCACAAGCCCGATCACCATATATTCAAGTTAAATTGCTGATCATGTTGATGAATTAATAAAGATAGTGATTTGAAATGTATAACCAGTTGCAATCTGACTATATATGGTTGATAACAAGGGGTTCGGTCGTGGAGTACAATAGAGAGAATCGAGGTTTATTTTTCATGTGTAAATTTGCATTAGCTCTCAATGGTCTTAAGTGTGCCTTTTTATACTCAATGTAAAGGGGGATCGAGTCCGTTAAAAGTCCAAGCATGTGGGTGAGTTAGATCCAAGGGTCCTTATTGATGTCAATCAATCAATCTAATCATTTAATGTTGGGATCCCATTAGCCCAATGGGCGACGCTAGCAGTGTGTTGTCTTGTCAATCACTTCCTAAGGTATGCTGCTGTTTTGACTAATCTCTCCAAGGGTCTGCTTGCCATGTGGTGTGTTTATTTTACGATTATTTATATGAATAACACCTACTGCACCAGCATATATCCATTCATACCTTTGAGAATGTCTTCTCGGCTAGGAAAGTACCCATGAGTGAATATTAATAATACTATTTGGTAATTTAGTCCCTTATCCACGTGCACAAGTAGTCATTGGGTACATTATGGATGTAGGTTAACGTTACAAGCTGAAAGAAGAGGGGATCACATGTTCTCTCACCCCACCCCCACTAGAAAATACAGACAAAAAATAAACTATAAATGCGTATAACCAAAATGTATGTTATGTGTATAGTATTCTTTTTCAACAATAGATTCATGTTATTAAGTTCATGTTCTACAATAGATTAATGTGACTTTCTTGGATTATCAAGAATTGAAAATATGAAGCATTATACGACCTTGAATTATTCAATAACTGCAGTGACAATTGCTCTTCATGATTCTGAATATTGTGGCCATTGACTTTGCGACTTGGTCCTGAACCTTGCTACCTGAACAAAGAATACTTATTTTCTCATGCCAAGTTCTTAAAAGGGCATGACGTCAGCTGCCAGCTGGCTTTCGCATCTAAGGAACTATGAGTTTAAAACTAATAGACTTCTCGATATCTGGAATGATGATTCAAGTATCCATCAACTTACAGTTAATGGAACGTGGTAGTGGTGGCAACGAGCCGAGCCAGGAAAAAAAAGCTCGAGCCGAGCCCGAGCTTTTTTAGGTCGAGTTTTTTTTGGCCCGAGCCGAGCCCGGCCAAAAAAAATGAGGCTCGGCCCAAGCTTTCTGCCCGAGCCTTAGCGGGCCGAGCCGAGCCCGAACCGAGCCGGCTCGGATTTTATTTTATTTTTATGTCAAATC
>CAIGRF010383528.1:7839-23574 GCA_903798235.1 Fraxinus ornus | reverse complement strand
GAGAGAGCTAACTTCTCCATGTCTGGATAGCAAGTCTCTGCTGCCAAGAGTGCTTTGCTGAATTAGTAGATAGGCATTTGATGGTTGTCCTCTTCTCTAATTAGAACAGAGCTGAGGGCCTCGAGAGTCACTACCAAGTATAAGTGCAGTACCTTATAATCCTTAGGTTTGAAGAGGAGGGAAGCCTGACCCAGTGCTTCTTCAGCTCTTGTAAGGCTATTTCGCATTCCTCTGTCCACTAAAATTTATTTCCCCTTATGAGGACCTTAAAGAAGGATAAGCATTTGTCTGTTGCCTTGGAGATGAAGCGATTTAAGGCTGCCACTCCTCCGATGAGGCTGTACCTCTTTTGATTTTTGAGGTGACCTCATTTCAATCAAAGCTTTGACATTTTGATGATGTAACCCAAAAATTTTCCCGAGGACACCCCCAAAGGCACATTTCAGAGGATTGATCTTCATCCGATATTTTCTCAAAATCTGGAACTTTTCATTAAGATGTGTGGCATGATCGTATGCTCTCAAACACTTTACTAGCATAACGTCTACGTAGACCTCCAAAATTTTCCAATGAGGTCGGCGAACATCTTGTTAACAAGTCTTTGATAGGTAGCCCCGACATTTTTCAACCCAAAGGGCATGGCCTTGTAGCAATAAAGTCCCTTGTCTGTGATGAAGGAGGTGTGCTCTTCATCTGTTGGGAAAATGGGGATTTGGTTGTATCCAGCATACATGTCCATGAAGTTAAAGAGTTCATGCTCGACAGTCGTATCCACAAGTTGGTCTATTATGGAGAGTGGGAAGCTGTCCTTAGGACAGGCTTAGTTTAGATTTGAAAAGTCTATGCAAACCCTCCACTTTTCATTGTGCTTTTTGACCAATACAGGGTTAGAGACCCACTTCAGATATACCGATTCCTGGGTAAACCCACAGTCAATCAGCTTCTTAACCTCATCATTTAGAGCCTCATATCTTTCAGGGTTGAGAGCTCTTCTCTTTTGCTTATGCGTCATGAACTTTGGATCTATGTTTAGGTGGTGGCAGCTGATCTTTGAATCAATACCTATCATGTCACCATGTTTTCAGGCAAAGACATCGAGATTTTTCAATAAGAACTTTCTCAACTCCTTCTTTACCTTCATGGGTAGGTTACTTCCAACCTGTAAGTACTTGGATGGATCGCATGTTTCACGGGATGCCATTCTCCTTAGCATAGAAAGAAATATCATGTGGCAGTAGTCTGCTCCGCTAGACTACCTTTCTCCTTCTCTCGGTCGTTTCAAAACGAAAGAAGATTTGATTACAATTTGCAGAAAGCTTGCAACATAAAATTGAAATGCATAAAATGTAATTGATCATTGATTGCTTGAAAACTAGAAATTAAAATTGATGAAAGTAGAAAATTACAATGGCTATAGTGGTTCGGCTTCTACCCATTTGGTGAAGTAATCGATGGCGACAATCGCGAAACTAGAGCTCTTGGGGAGAGGTCCTATTGGATTGATTCCCCATTTTGCAAATAGCTAAGGGTTGGATACAACATTCAACTCTTGTGAAGGTTGCCTTTGGATAGTAGTGAAGCGTTAACACTTATCACACTTTCTAACAAACTGTTGCACATTTTTTTTCAAGGCGGCCAGTAATATCCTTGCCTCAATACTTTTTGTGTTAGGGACCACCTTCCTGTGTGGTTCCTGCATACCCCCTCATGGATTTTCCTGAGTACATAATTCGTTTGTTCTCCACCAATGCACCTGAGTATGGATAATGACAACTCACGTTCGTATAACACCTCATCTTGGAAGACAAAGTGGACAGCTCTCATTCTGAGCTTCTTCCTTTCCCAAGGGTAGGGTCTAGTCCTTGAGGTATGATATGATAGGCTTCATCCAAGGTAGAGTGTCTTCGACCCATATTACTACATCGTTTATGTCGGTTGAAGGTCTGGAAAGATACTCTATGGGCACAGCTGTGAGTAGTTCGGAATCCTTACTACCTGCTAACTTTGATAGTGTGTCGGCATGGACATTCTTGGAGCGTGGGATTTACGCCAGTTCTCTCAAAGGAAGGGATGAAACTCATCACCGATTTTAAGTATGTTGCCATAGATTTATCTCTGGCTAAAAAATTCCCATGAACCTGACTTACCACCAGTTGGGAGTCGCTGTTGATGATGAGCCTGTTTACATGCATTTCTTTCGACAATCTTAGGCCAGTTATGAGGGCCACATATTCTGCTGCATTATTTGTTGCTTTGAAGTCATACCTTACAGCACAAGTAAGCTTGTGTCCTTCTGGGCTGACCAAGACGATCTCTACTCTTGACGCTGTCTTTCTTGAAGACCCATCAATTGAAAGGTTCCATGTTAAAGGTTCGGCAGGCTCCATTTTCTCTTCCATTTCTAGAACATGAGTAAATTCGACCACAAAGTCTGCTAAGGCTTGACCTTTGATGGATGTCCTTGAGGGAAAAGTTTGTTAATACGTCTATGATGTGAGCCTGGAAGCATGACCTTAACTTTCGTCACGCTGTCACCAAGGAGAAAGCTAACTTCTCCATGTTTAGATAGCAAGTCTCTGCTGCCAAGAGTGCTTTGCTGAATTAGTAGATAGGCATTTGATGGTTGTCCTCTTCTCTAATTAGAACAGAGCTGAGGGTCTCGAGAGTCACTACCAAGTATAAGTGCAGTACCTTATAATCCTTATGTTTGAAGAGGAGGGAAGCCTGACCCAAGTGCTTCTTCAGCTCTTGTAAGGCTATTTCGCATTTCTCTGTCCACTAAAATTTATTTCCCCTTATGAGGACCTTAAAGAAGGATAAGCATTTGTCTGTTGCCTTGGAGATGAAGCGATTTAAGGCTGCCACTCCTCCGATGAGGCTGTACCTCTTTTGATTTTTGAGGTGACCTCATTTCAATCAAAGCTTTGACATTTTAATGATGTAACCTAAACATTTTTCCGAGGACACCCCCAAAGGCACATTTCAGAGGATTGATCTTCATCCGATATTTTCTCAAAATCTGGAACTTTTCATTAAGATGTGTGGCATGATCGTATGCTCTCAAACACTTTACTAGCATAACATCTACGTAGACCTCCAAAATTTTCCAATGAGGTCGGCGAACATCTTGTTAACAAGTCCTTGATAAGTAGCCTCGACATTTTTCAACCCAAAGGGCATGGCCTTGTAGCAATAAAGTCCCTTGTCTGTGATGAAGGAGGTGTGCTCTTCATCTGTTGGGAAAATGGGGATTTGGTTGTATCCAGCATACATGTCCATAAAGTTAAAGAGTTCATGCTCGACAGTTGTATCCACAAGTTGGTCTATTATGGGGAGTGGGAAGCTGTCCTTAGGACAGGCTTAGTTTAGATTTGAAAAGTCTATACAAACCCTCCACTTTTCATTGTGCTTTTTGACCAATACAGGGTTAGAGACCCACTTCAGATATACTGATTCCCGGGTAAACCCACAGTCAATCAGCTTCTTAACCTCATCATTTAGAGCCGCATATCTTTCAGGGTTGAGGGTTCTTCTCTTTTGCTTATGCTTCATGAACTTTGGATCTATGTTTAGGTGGTGGCAGCTGATCTTTGAATCAATACCTATCATGTCACCATGTTTTCAGGCAAAGACATCGAGATTTTTCAATAAGAAGTTTCTCAACTCCTTTTTTACCTTCATGGGTAGGTTACTTCCCACCTGTAAGTACTTGGATGGATCGCATGTTTCACGGGATGCCATTCTCCTTAGCATAGAAAGGAACACCATGTGGCAGTAGTCTGCTCATCTAGACTACCTTTCGCCTTCTCTCAGTCGTTTCAAAACGAAAGAAGATTTGATTACCATTTGTAGAAAACTTGCAACATAATATTGAAATGCATTGAATGTAAATGATCATTGATTGCTTGAAAACTAGAAATTAAAATTGATGAAAGTAGGAAATTACAATGCTAGTGTATGGGGCGAACACTAGAAAGTTTGGAAGATGTTTGAAAGACTAATACCCCTTATAATAGCATTCGGAACAAAAATCTAAGTGATAGGAGTAGACGTTTAAATGACAAAGAGTAGTACTAAACGTTTTTCAATATCGAGCTATTTTACAATTTAAATAAACTATTACAAGGGAAAAGAAATTACAACTCAAACTTGAACTAATATTTACAATTTACGGCAGAAGTTGGATAAACTGCAGCTGCGATAGGGTCAAGGGGCTTAAGTAAAGCTGCGGTCCTTGACATTCTCCCCCATGATTTTGGTAACATCCTCGGAGACCTCAATGAATGATACGATTCAATTAATGGTTTGAAGGGTTCAAGGTCTTTTTTACTTTTCCAAGTATTCTCCTCACTGTTGTATTCGTTCCATTTGACCAAGTACTCTTGATGATATTTCCTAGATTCTCGAGTAGTTCGATGGTTAAGAATCTCTTCATCAACCTTCTTTTCGGCTCTTTTCAATTCAAACACATGTCGGTTTAGTTCATTTTTGGATGCGTCCTCCTTGTCGGCAAGATATGACTTGAATATGCTAACATAAAGGACCTTGTGGATTTTGCACCATGAAGGGAGTGCAACTCTATATGCGACTCTTTCAATCCTCTTCACGATGGGTAATGATCCAATATATTTAGGCACTGATCTTGAGTCTTTCTCTCTTGTCGGTTTATAACAGTTTCTGTCAAGGAGTTTCACCATTACCAAATCTCCAACATTGAATTTCCATGTTTTGTTTCCACTCTTGAGAGAAGCTTTATCCTTAAGGGGACTTGGTACTTTGATCGTATCCACAGTATGAAGGAGTAATGGTTGCTGGCCAGTAGCAATCTCAAAAGGATTCTTATTGGTGGAAGAGCTCTTTTGGACATTGAAACACATCTGAGCCACATTAAAAGTTTCACCCAATTTTTCTACGAAGTAGAGATAAAGCGCCGAAAATATTCTTCCGGCATAGAATTGAAGCGCTCCGTCTGTCCGTCAAATTGTGGGTGAAAACTAGAGCTCATGCTCAAAGTTGAACTGAGAAGTTTGAACAACTCGGTCCAAAATATGCCAGTAAATTGAGGATCCTGATCACTGACGATGTCCTTAGGCAGACCCCAGTATTTGACAATATGTTTGAAGAAGAGTTGAACTTTCCCTTTACCTAATACGTACTTGGGCATTGTGATGAAAGTTGCATACTTGGATAGATGGTCTACCACAACGATGATGGTGTTAAAGCCTCCAACCTTTGGCAATCCAACAATGTAGTCCAACGATACACTTTCGAATGGTCTAATTGGAACCGAAATGGGCTCAACCAAGTCTGCCTTTTTTCTGATGATCTAACTTATCTTACTGAAAAATAAGACAGGTTTTCACATATGTTGCAATGTCGTCCTGCATTTGAGGCCAGTAGTACGCACGTTGTAGTAGTGTAAAAGTACGTTCCTCTCGAGGATGTCTTACCCATATCGTGTCATGACATTCCATGATTAGTGATTTCTTCAAAATTCTGCCCTTAGGAAAATAAAGGCGGTCTCCCTTAGTCTTTACTAGACCCCCATTGAGCCAGAACTGACGAATTTTGCATTGTTTGATAAGGTCGACCAAATATTGAGTAGTCGGGTCCTTATCCAAAAGTGCCCGAATTTGATCTCTTGTGTTTGTAGTAACTATGCTCCCTGAAAGAGCAGTCATAGAGCAAATGGTACCAGATTTGGCTCGACGACCGAGTGTATTATCAACATGATTGCTAGATTCGGGACGATGCTCTAGCATAAAATTGAATTATGAAAGAAATTCCTGCCAACGAGCCTGATTACTTGATAGTTTCGATTAGGATATGAAGTGACTAACCGCAGTGTTATTTGTCTTCACAATAAATGGAGACCCAAGTAAATAGTGACGCCATCCTCTAAGGCAATGGACTCCTACCAATAATTCCACGTGCGCTGAGTAACGACGTTCTGCCTGATTCAGCTTTCGGCTCTCATATGCTACCAGATGTCCTTCTTGCATAAGGATTCCACCAAGTGCAAAGTCCGAAGCATCGGTATGTACTTCGAAAGGTTTAGTCATATCCGATAGGCTAACACCGGGTTCATTCCCATAGTTTTCTTCAACCTTTCGAAAGCATTTTAACATTGGGATAACCAGTCCTGATCCTTATCCTTAATTCAGTAAGTGGAAATGCAATCTCTGAGTATCCTTTAACAAATCTTCGATAGTAATTGCATAACCCGAGAAATGAACGCACATAGTGGACATTCTTTGGTGGTTGCCAATCTTTAATGGATGTAACCTTCTTCATTTTTCAATATCGAGCTATTTTACAATTTAAATAAATTATTACAATGGAAATAAAATTACAACTCAAACTTGAACTAATATTTACAATGTGCAGTCGAAGTTGAGCAAACTGCGGCTGCGATAGGGTCAAGGGGCTTAAGTAAAGCTGCGGTCCTTGACACTATGGGTCTACTAGAAAGGTCTCCAGTTTTTCCATAGGTTCTGTTTAAGGCTCGTAATCAATGATGCAAGGGTCCAGATCATCTAAGCTAGCTGCTTCTTCAGCAACCATCCCTTCTTTAGGGGCTCATGTGACACTAAGGACGTCCCTTTCTTCAGGGGCCTCAGCCGTATCGACGTATTCCCCTTGTTCAGGGGTATTCCCTTGTTCAAGGACGTTGTTCATGTCAATGTTTGTGAGAATGACATTGATGGTTTTCGATTCTACTTTTCTTAGGGAGTTCGTGTAACATTCCCTAGAACTTCATTGATCACCTCGGATTGTGGTAATGCCATTTACAGTTGGAGATTTCATGCACAAGTGATGAATGGAGGTGACAGTTCATAGCTCCTTCAAAGTTGGCCTTCCAAGTACTCCATGATAAGCGGATCGATTATCAACTACCAAGAATTCCATAAAGTGATGAGTAGTCAAGGGTTCAGTCTCCATCTCTATTGCTATAGTGATTTTGCCCATCGGGATGATGCTATCTCCTGTAAAGCCATACAAGGGAGAACTCATTGGGGTCAACTCTTGGTCAACTTTCATTTTGTCAAAAGTGGTTCCAAAGATGATGTTGATCGAACTTCCATTATCCACTAACATCATTTTTAGGCCACAACCCTTACTGCTAGGGCGTCATGGTGAGGATAATGCACATCCACTGCATCTTATTGAGCAAACGTGACTGGAGAAATTTCTCTTTCGATAAAAGATTGGTTAACTATGTAGCTTGTCATGGAAGGCTCACTGGCCTCTTTTGCAAAATCTCTTTGTGAGTTCCTAGTTTCCCCTCCAACATGTGGGACTCCAATGATCATGTCAATTTTCGTGATGGGTTCCCGACCATGGTTTGTTGGTAGGCTTCGTCTCTACTTTTAACCCTCTTTAGGTCTTTTTGTATCATTATCCCTCCCTCTTGGAGGGTCATTTCGGTTGGGACGACATTGCTGTTTATTCTCATGCTGTTGGGTTTGCCTGAAAGGATGCTTCTTTGGGGGCGTCTTCTTCTTCCTTGGTTTGTGTTACGGAAGTGTCGCGACATCCCAGCAATTCTCCGTACCGTGGCCATGGGATTGATGGTAAGTACAATAATTGGGAGTTTCATCCCTATTTCTAGGTTCAATGCCTCATCCCCTACCTCGTCCCCTTGGTGGGTGCCTTGGGTAGGGCTAGCACTGGTACATTTCAGTATCAAAGTTTACCTCCTCATAAGTCAAAGTAGGTACTGCATTGAGTGTTGCTACGACTAATTCTTGTCCATGATTCAAAAGTGCCTGGTGGTTCATCAAATGGGAAGTAGGGCCTCTCCTCCTTTGCATTTGAGGTGGGGAAAGACCATGACTGGCCCTATTCTGATGGTCTCTCAATTCTTAATTAAGGATTTCTTACCTTATCATTTCTAATAAGGCGTCATAGGTAGCAGGGTTCTTATTCTGCACGTCTCTCCAAAAGAGAGAGTTCATGTCCAAGCCTTCCCTTAAGGCAGTTAATACTTCCCTATTCGTGACTTGTACACAGTAGGTCATTTCATCAGTAAAGTGGGATAAGAAGCTTTTCAGCGTCTTGCCCTGCTGTTGTCGCATATCTTGCAGCCACTAAATGGATATTTCTCCTTCTTTGCTTGTTGCGAAGCGTTTTAAGAATGTCTTTTGAGGTCCAGCCAGCTGAATGCTACCTTCTGGCAACCTTGTATACTAGATTTCAGCTCCTCCACTAAGAGTTAAATGAAAGGCTCTACACTTCATAGCTAGGGTGGCCCTTTTCAAATCATATAAGTTTTGAAGTTGTTGATGTGCTTCGCGGGGTCACCTCTCCCACTATACTTGTGGATTTTAGGGAGAGTGAAATGGTTTCGCATTGGAGCATTCCTTATAGCTTATGAGAAAGGCGAATGGTCATCATCGTCATCAAGATTGCAGGACCTCTAGGGTTCATTAGAGTCCTCATCTTCTCCTTGGTGGGTTTGGAGAGGTGGCTGGGAAAGTCCTGCTTCACTCCTGGCCTGGTCCCTTCTCTCACACCTATTTCTAGGGAGACGGACCTGAGGTTCTTCCTGAGAGGTTGGTTGTTGTCTTTCATAATGAAGAGGTTCATGTTACCTATTTCTAGGCATAGAAGGAGAAGGATGAGGCGGCCTATTTCTAGGCGCGTGAGGTGACTGGGCCTGCCATTCCTAGGCAACCCTGGCCTTATCCTGTCAAAGACACTGGCTGACCTCTGAGGTCTGTCTTTTGGCTCATAGTTTGGAGGAAAGTTGAATTATGCTTTATATGGTCTTTTCGAAGTGTAATTGGTCGACGTGTCAACCTCGACCTCCCTCTCCTGGTGGGGCTCCATCCCCTTATGATGTCGTTCAGTTATTTGGCTTTGGACCTCTTCTTCTTCATGTTAATATCCCCGAGGGCCAGAGAATGCATTTTCAGTGGATGTATATGGGGAATATGGCATCCTCTTCGTCCTCGCATGTTCATTAGCATATCTTGCATGGCCAAGTTTTACCAGGTTATGTTCATCATGTTTGCAGCCATTGTCACCATTTCTCTAGTGAGCTTTGCAGCGACTCTGCCTCCACCTCTGGACCCTCATCGTCTATGTATTGGGGGCCGTGGGCGTACGACTGGGGCAGCTTGCGAAGGTTTTCCTTCTTCAAGGTGTCTTCTTGTCCTTTGAGGTTTACTTTCATCATACAAATTCTACTCAAGCACTTAACAGGGCTCCCCCTTTTCAAATGCCGAATAAATGATGGATTCTGAGATTTTTCAACTGTTCTTCCTTCAAGAATTCCCCTTTTTCAAGGGTTGGAAGTTTCTTACGGTCCTTTCTTCAAGGATACTCCTCTTTCAAGGGTTAGAATTCTTCTTGCCAGACTTTTTTCGGGCTAGCTTTTCTTCATGTGTTTTCGTGGTTGAATGTATGGTTTTCCACAGATGGCGCCAATCTGCTGACCCCTAAAATGAACTCAACGTATGTCGGTCCCACTCTTTCCAAGTCAAGTGCGATTTCGACGTGTTCGTACCGAAATGGTGACGGTAAATAGTCAAAAATGGACACGGGAGGCACTTTGCGGCAATAGATAAAAATATTCAAGCTCCGACTGGTTTGAGATGACGGTGATTGTACTAATAACGATCGCCAAGAAGAAATCACACTAAGCTATGTTACACTCAATGGGAATATGTGGAAGGATAGATAGAGAAATGTGTATTGTGGTATCTATGTTGTCTATTGAAATCAATGTTCCACGAGATTGTAAAGATCATCGAATGAATATTCAACTAAGTGTTTTTTCTTTGTATTTCTCAAGAGTTCAAGTATGTATGTATTTGATTTCTTGATTGCAAAAGAGCTAACCCCTAATTACTTACATTGAGAAACTATCTATACTGCCCTAGCCGACGTGGTACGTGGCCTCATCTACTACATTGGGATGGCACATCATTGTCTATTCATACAATTAATACATTGATAAGGGCTCAGTCGCGCTACATAATAGGCTGACACACTGATAAACTTTATTACAGACGTTACATCAATCATTTCTAAGAGATCTCTGAATCTGTAGCTTGGGACATCGTCTGCCTTAAGGACTTCGGATGGTTTTAGAGCCTCGGAGGGCTTCACAGAGCCTTATCATCAATTGCAGTGCTTTATCCTTGAGGTAGTGGTTTGGGACATCATTTGACTTTGTGAACCTTCCTTTGACTTCATTGTTGACTTCTTGTCCACGTGGCTTTCCACATGTCAACTTTTCCTTGAGCTTCGAAGGCGAGGCGTAACAATGAATAACTTGCATTTGCAGTAATTTTATGTCGTCTTTGATAAGTGTCGCCTAGTTTGTCAATTGTCATTGTAGACGACAGGAGAAGCCGGCCAGCCAAACATCTTCTTTGATAAGTGAAGTGACAAGGAAAGCCAGCCGACCATCCATCATTCCCGTTTGTTCTATCTAACAACACAATATAATGATCTCCACTTTCGTTCCCATTGACACGATCAAATTCCCACCAACAAGGTAACATGCATGTACATCGAATTTTAGACGTGCTCAAATTTACAAGTAAACGTCAATTCTCTTTTTAATTTGAACTTGTTCAACAAAATATAGTCGAGGTTGAAGGTGAGAGCAACACCGTACATTTAAAGCAATCGACATATAAACGACCAGGGTAGAGCCACAGGCTGTTCAAGATATTAATGGTCAGATGCCGGAAGAAAGAAAGAACGGGTGGATGGATGGAGATTGGACCCAAGGAGGGATAAATGTCATGATACTCCAAATATGTTGATACTGCTAAATACAAAATTTAAATGAACAAATTATTTTCTATTTTATAAATTTTTTCTTCCTATACTATGTATTCCTAGGTCAATTATCCTCGACTCTATGCAATTTTCGTGGTTGAAGTGAAAAAAACTCAAAATGACGACACAATCTCTATCGAGTATGTCTAAATAAAATTATTCAATCAAGAAACAGGGTACGCAACAGAGTATTAATGCTAAATTTTTCAAAACTTTCCATGAAGACATAGCAAAGTTTATAATTGACAAAAATTTCAGGGGTAATTTATTTAATTTTCTCAATATTAAAAAAAAATCAATATAAGGATCATTTCCTTGTTGATGTCCTATTTACCATTGGGGACGATGATGGGGACAAGGATTGAAAATTTTTGCCATCACAGACCATGGTGTGAGTGTGACCTTGTCATGATGGGTCCTCACTTGGGCAGGCTGGTTCAAATCAGCCTGTCCATTTTGACACCTCGAAGATCCATCGCCAAAAAGTTTAAAGGTTCATCATCCAACTAGAGTTTTCACATTGTATATATATATATAATCTTTGTTTGTATGGGGATTAAAATCAGATTTTCAGTAATTTTTATAAAAATCGATGAAATGTGATTGAAAAATTATGAATCTCATGAACTATGTTATTAAAATTAGTTATTGATTTTGATTAAATTAAAATCTAGTTAAGTTAAATTTAACTTGCAACCCTTGTTTTCTCCAAACCACGAAATACATGTGTTGTTCTTGTTTACAATTTAGTACTTGACCTTAGGGCTGGACAAAACTCCCGAACCGAATCGAGCGATTATTCATAAGTTAAATACCCGAACGGGTATCCGAATCGAGAACCGATGGGTTTGGTTTGGGTCGGTTCTTGGTTCTAGATGAAGAACCGAATCTAAATAATTTTTAAATTTTTTATATTGAATTAATTAAATTATTTTAATTTTTCTAAACAAATTAACAAATTAATTAAACAAATCAACCAAGTTCATGCTTAGCTAGCCCAATCTAACCTAATTTCTAAATTCAAATTTTAATTTTAATTTTTAGGAAGATTTCATAACTAAGGGATTAAGTTTCACCAATTNAAACATATATTTTATTTTTTAAATATATTATGGTCACAATTTCATATAATTAGGTCACAAATTCTATATAATTGGTCGCAAATTACAATTTTTATATGTCACAAATTATTTTACGGTTACAATTAAAAAACATTATACGTTACAATTTGTTCATTGGTCAAAAATCAAAAATTTATATGTCACGACTTATTTTATGGTCACACAAAACATCAAATTAATTGCACAAATTATATTTAGGTCACAGTTCATCAAATAATTGGTCACAAATTAATAAATTTTTAGGTCACACAATATTTATTGGTCACAATTTATCTATTTCATTGGTCACGTATTATTTATTGGTCACACACTAACCAATTTATTAGTCACAATCAACCAAAACACTTGTGACTATCACCACACTATTGCAACAGTCCAAACCACCATCGACAAAATCACAACTGCCACCACCACCACCTCACCTCCACCAAATCAGAACGCTGAGCACCATTGCCACGGCCAAATCTATCACCACCAACACTAGATCCACCATCAGTAGCCCGATCCACCACCGCTACTAAAACCACCCAAACATCACCACACCATGGAAACCACCACCAAAGTGGGACCTTTCCAAAGTTCATCCATAGAACACTGCCTTTTACATTGTTCCCAATCAAGATTCTCATATTCACCTTTCAAGAAAAAAAAATCGTAAAACAAAGAACAATAAAATTGTTCAGCACCACAAAACCTGCAAAAATCTTCCTTTGTACATATTCTTTCGTGTGATTTTCACCACAAAGATGTCTCTTTGGCAAGTGATTAAAAACAGCACCAATTTGACATCAAGGTCTCTAGGTATATCACTTGCCTCCTAAACAAATGTGAATTTTCACCCAACTAAAAATCTGTCCTTGATTTGGATATTCTTCATTTTTCGCAGATAGAAGTCATAAAGCCCTATTAGATCAAGCTAATTAGTCGTTGCATCTGATTTAGAACCAGAAAATGAATTGTTAATATCAAGATATAGTGAAAATCATGGAAGCTTCTTGGAATTGTAGGTGCTGAGGGGGGTGATTGGTGGTGGTGGCAGAGGAAATACCAAAATTTTAAGAGAGGGTGAAGGAGAAGAGAGCGCAGTGGTGGCGGCAGTGACTGAGGAGAGAGGAGGAGAAGAGAAGGATTGTGATGAAATTGATTAGGGTTTGGAATGAAAATTGTATAATTAATATTTAATATTTAAAATGAAATACCTGATTTTGAAAAGTGAAATCTAATATCTTAAATTTGAAATTGAATCTTGAAAACCCTTATTTTGTGTAATTTTCCTTTAATTTTTTGGTCCAATTATTAATTTTTTGTTAGCCCAACATTTGGGTTTTATCCTTCCCCTTTTCATTTCAATTTCATTTGGTAAGCAGTACGCCAACTCCCGTATAAACCCAAATCATTTGATAATTTTAAAACCTATATACCCATTCTCAAATCGATTTTGATATGGATCACCGATATTTTAATATTAGTACCTACTTTTTAGTATTTGTATACATTGAATCAATTTTTTTGGACATCTTGTTATTTATATGTTTTTAAATTGGGCTACGTTAATTTGTAAAAGTTATGAATGAACATGTCATTAGTTGTATTTAGGTAGTGTTATTGTAAATGTTAAAATTTTTAGTTATGGTACGGAACCGAATAAAATCGAACCGAACTCGAACGGTTCCATAATTATGATTGGACCCGACGATTCCATTTATTAAATACTCGAAAATTTTGGGTCGGTTCGGATCTCTACAGAACCGAACCGAACCGACCTATGTCCACCCCTACTTGACCTCCTGTTTGGTGAGGACTAAAATCATATATTTTTATAAATTTTGATAAAAGTTGATGAATGTGTGGTTGAAATATTATAGATCCCATAAAATTGAAGCATATACTCGGGGGGTGGGCGCAGCACAGAAGATTTCGTGATTCGCTGTCGAACTTATTCCAATTCCAAGAGCGTAAATGTTTTTTTATTAACTAAAATTGTAAAATAATTACTTATTTAAAAAATAAATTTCTATTCTGCAAAACAAACGTAGTCGAGGCGTGGCTTCTCGCACTGCACAAATGGCAAATGCACATAAATCTTAACCGCCTTTAAATTCAACTATATATTATCACAAATTAATTTGGGTTTATCCAGAATTGCTCTCAAATTCAAGTCATGAATGAAGAGAATGAGATTTTGGGTTTCTGGGCATTACCAGAGGGATGTATATCTGATATAATATCATTTACTTCCCCAAAAGATGCATGCATAGCATATGCTGTTTCTTTGGGATTCAAATCTGCTGCTGAATCTGATACAGTGTGGGAGCGGTTTCTTCAGCCAGATTATCAAGAAATTATTGCGAAATCTGTGTCTCCGGTGATTTATTGTTCCAAAAAGGAACTTTATTTCCATCTTAGTGATTCTCCTCTCCTCCTTGACGGTGGAAAACTGGTAATTCATTCATAATTGAACTTTGTTTTTAGCTTTCAGACATTTTTGGAGCCATAAATGATCATGTGTTTCTCTGTTTGCTGTAATTCATTTTTCTTTTACTTTGAACTTGTTAATATATGTATGTTAGGGTTTAAGGAGAGGGTATTGTAATTTTATCTTTTGTCCTGATGTATGACATAGTAAAAATGATTACTCCCTGTTCTACCCAACCCAGTAGATTTTTTATAATAGCTATTATGTGCGCTGTTGCATCAGTTTTTGTTGTAGAAATTTCTGCATGTATATGATGAATGTTTCATTGTGTTTGCAGTAGTTTGTGTATTATTTCTTGTCCTCCTAATCAAGCATATTCTTTGATAAGTGTATTCTAGTTTGTCGGGTTTCACTACTGACCAAAAGAGAAGCCAGCCAGCAAACATCCTTCCCCTTCTTTTTTCCTACATACACAATCTTATGATCTCCGCATGCCATTCCCACTAGCATGATCAGATTTACACATAGAAGGTATGTTGCATGCACATCGAAATTTAGAATTGTGTTCATATTTGGACTTAAATATATGGGTGGGCATCAATTCTCTTTCCAAGTAAAAACTAAGGTTCAGAATCAAATATTTTGTTTTTAAACACTTAATATAATGGTATTGATTGATCTTTGTTCTGTAGATGTTGTATCACAATCAGCAAATTGAAGTCACGAACCCGAACCCAGTTCAGTGGTCTGGACTGAGTTCGAGTTGGGTAAAAAGAAATGAACTCATGACTAGTCAAGTGTTATCGATTCGGTTAGAGTTAGTTATTTCGGTGGACTTGCTCAACTCAAATCCAAATGGAAACTATTATTTTATTTGATTGTGTTTCTTTTCATAGTTATTGGAGTTAAGTTGGAAAGTTTCCTTTCCCTTTTTAATAGGGATTTTAAGTATAAATAGAAGTATAGAATGTTCGAAATATGTAGATTGTTGAATTGATTATTGTTGCGTATTTTTATATCGCAAGTGTACGATATCGAACAAGTAATATAGTGGACCTAAGAGTCCGGATTATCGTTCCCACGAGGACTATACTTTAGTTCAAGATATATATTTCTCCTACTACTATTTGATGAAAATAAACAACTTCAAATAACTATTGTAAGGATTTGGATATTTGGACTAACTAAATTCCTAAAAACAAATGAAAATCTATGAAATAAGATTGAAGACAAACGGATTAAAGATTCAAATATGCGAAAGTATTAGGGCAGAACAATTTCACCTTATGATCACCTTAGTTATCAATTCTAGATTCTAGCCTAATGTAGTGTTCGGTCGAATTCTCCTACGGTATTCAATTTACCCCTCTCGAGTTCTCATTGAACCTATTTAACTAAATC
>CAIGRF010383521.1:15327-27554 GCA_903798235.1 Fraxinus ornus | reverse complement strand
CCCCCAAATTTAGATACCTAGATTAAAAAATATTGTAATTTAACTTTCTTTTAAAATCATAGATGCGGAAAACGATTAAATTTGTCTATGACATAAGAAACATCGATGACTTATTATTTTAAAATAATTTGCACTTAATAAAACATATGATAATTAAATCGAATGTTAACTTTAATTACAAAAATGTATTCAACATTTATATATGATAGTACTAAGTCCGTGCCACCACATATCGTCATCTCGAATCATCTTATTTTCATCATCTGAAAACAAAAAGGGATAACGTGGAATGAGTTAAGGCTTAGTAAGCAAACCTCATGCATATGATGCATGATTAAGACATGCATATGAATTATTTTAACATAAAAAGTGTTTTTCATTTTGTATTTCCTTTTTCTTTCATTTTTTTAAAAATTTAACATTAATATCGTGAGCTCACCGATGTATCATCTAGTCAATTAGAATGCAGTGGGCTATGTTACTTAGAATCCGATCAAATCATTCACACCTTCATGACATAGACATACATTTCATAATAAAAACATTCGGGATGCATATCATTTTAAAAACATTCCTTCTCACATCGATATTTAAAAAAAAAAACACTTTGTCTAGAAACTTTATATATGCTTATGAATGTATTGTCATAAGAAGCATTTATGACATAAAAGGTAATGATCAAATATCATGTTCATGTAAGGACAATTTGAGTAACATGTTTATACATTTAACCATATGACGTACGTATGAAAATAAAGGGAGATTTACTCATCAACGTGCCAAAAGATCCTAGTTCATTACGATAAATTAATAAAAGAAAACTACAACATTATATTAAGTCGGTTAAATAAAATTCCATTATAACACCATACAGAATTACTATTTGCTTGACATAAAAGTAATATTCTTATAGTGAGTAAAGATTTTTAATTTCATATGCATCAAAATTTATTTGTGATTTCAATTTGATGCTAAGAAAAAATTAAAACAAATATGTCTTAAAATAGCTGAGCAATTTACTTATTTTATTTACTGCCAAACACAAGTTTGAAAATACATAATTTATAATTATTTGCCAATATGTATAAATAGTTTTTAAATGATGAGCAGAGTATAATCCTTTTTTCCTTTTAAATGTTACCTAAATAAATTAAGAATTTTCACATAAAATGAAAATATATACACCAAAAGAAAAGGCCAATTAAATGAAACCAAAAGTATTTACAACTGATGTCACTGGATCCATGTTTAAACTTCACAAGTGTGGACTGTGCAACTTAAATAAATAGGCATATAGTATTATTTAAACACATATATATACACATACATACATCTATATTCACACACTTGGGTATGAAATGATGAAAGTGGCCATGATTCTATCTAAATGTACTAGTGATGGCAAAAAAATCAGCGCGGTGAAGAATAAATAAAAATTAATTACAAAAAAAAAAAGTTAACTGAAAAAAAATAAACGGGATAGGAAACGGGACAGATCGCTGCCCCGCCCCTTCTAAGGCGGGGTGGGGAGTGGTGGGGCGGGGGTGCCCCCCCCCCCTCGAACCCTCCCACTCCGCCTTGCTCCGCTGTCATCTCTAAAATGTACTGGCTAATGACATGAAATAAATAACTGAATTCACATGATAGAAATAAAATAAGAATCCTAATACCTTCACCTAAGATGCAGAGGCAGAAAGAGACGCCAAAATGAGCTTTTGGAATTGGGGAGAATGTATAGTTCATTTGCAATGAGGTATATAAGTAGAAAGAATCAATACATTTAATTTAGTGATGAGCATAAAATATGTTAACTAAGTAATTATGTACCTAATCTTGCTCTATTAACTTATTTAACCATAAATGTGATTGACTGTGTTACTAACTTTCCATTATAAAACCCCTATTTATTATTTTTAATTAACTTACATAAAAATGTGCTTAACAAAATAAATCTTCGAATTCGACTTTTAATAAATCTATAAACAAAGAAACTTGTCTCTTTTTAGATTTCGAACAATAATTAAAGTTGAAAAGAAAAATTTAATAAATATATTTTCCTCTTAGATCTGCCGAATGTACACATATACATACACATACATTATACGAGAGAGAGAGAGAGAGANGAGAGAGAGAGAGAGAGAGAGTTGACTACTTTTGAGGAAACAAAACGAAAAGAAATTTTATCGAACACACAAAATATATAGGTCCCGTACATTTTTTTTCTTTTTTAAATACACAATGGGATCCACAACTGTGAGTATCTGTATATTTTCTGTAAAACAAATTCTGTCCAAATGGTTATTATTGATTGGGTTATGCTACACTTACACAATTATTTACCTAAGGAGTTACATAATTGACAAGTTGTGTCCAGGGGGCCGCTTGGAATTTTATCGAACACACAGAATATATGGGTTCCGTACATTTTTTTTCTTTTTTAAATACACATTGGGATTCACAATTGTGAGTATTTGTATATTTTCTGTAAAACAAATTCTGTCCAAATGGTTATTATTGATTGGATTATGCTGCACTTACCTAATTATTTATCTAAGAAGTTACATAATTGACAAGTTGTGTCCAGGGGGTGCCTGGACCCCCCAATAGGAGACACCATTTGTCAATTTATGTAACCCCTTGGATAATTAATTATGTAAAAATAGATTTTTCCGTATTGATTTTTGAGCGGTGGCGTGATGACCTTTTTTCTGTATTCCGTTGTACAGAGAGAGACAGAGAGCGAGCGAGCGAGGGAAGGAAGGAAGAGGGAGAGAGAGAGAGAGTTGACTATTTTTGAGTGGTGGGGTGATGAAAGATTTGATCTTTTTTCTGTATTCCGTTGTCCAAATGCACATACATAAACACGCGCACTCCCTAGAAACCTCCCTGTAATTCACTAATTGTGCGTATGCACGTCTCCCTCTCTCAATAAATATAGAGAGAGAAACGCAGATAAAAATAAAATATATAGTCACAACAAATCGAAGGATGTCCAGCTGAAATTTCGCAACTGCAAAATCCCATTTTAATAGAAATTAATGTTTTACAATTTTCTTAGAAGAAAGAAACAGAGAAACAGAGTAAAGGTCTTTCTATCTCTCTCTCTCTCTCTCAATCTTAAACAAACGAAACTTCTCATATTCATGCTTATATGTATGTATTTTCTATTCAGATTTTGGGTTGAACTGACTCATCCTTGAAATTTTGCAGTGAAAAGGAAATTTGCAGTCTTTTCTTAGTAGATGAAAGGGAACAGTCTCGTTTTGCCCTGTTGATCAAACTAAAAACGGTACTTCCATTTTCTTTTTCTTTTTTTCTTTTTTTCTGGGTGTTTTAGTATTATGAATTTTGTTCGATCAGATTGAAATTAAATAATTTAAGGATTTTTTATAGGATATTATGTAAGATTATTTTGAATTAAAGGGTTAGATTAGATCTAGATTGAAATAGTGTGGACTGGATTTTGGAGATTAAGTGATAAAAGGGTTAAAAATGTAAAAAATTCAGTTGTTAAAACTTAAAAGTTCGTTGGGAATTTTGAAAAATGATGATTTTATTCTGTCCTCTTCTTTATCCCTGAATCGAGGGAAGATTCCACAGCTTAAGTCTGAAAAGTTTCAAAGTAAAGGAGTATTAATAAAAAGGGAACCTACTCTGGCTAGTCGAAAGAGAAGCTATGGCCGGTTTGGCTGGGCTTTTGAAAGAAAAAACTGCTTCCAAGTCTAAGAAACTGCTTTTGAGCACGTTTTGATAATTTTGTGGAAATGCTTTCCTGGCTAGAAGAACTTTTTGAATATGTTTTCAATTGTAAAGAACGTTAATTATATAACATTCTGTATTTGATGCTTTAAGTCGGAACTGGAGTTTTTCGATTGGCTTTTTCTTCGAGTCTTCAATTCATTTTAGGTGCAATTGATTCTATATATTTTTTTGTACCTAGCGATGATGATTTTGTTTCTGTAAACTAGTATTACTGTAGTACATATTGTCTCCAATAAGTGAGATACTTAACTGCAATCTGCAATAATTTCTTTCCTTTTTATTGAGCTTATATATGGCTATTTATGGGGATGGGGGGTGTTTGCAAGCTCTAACTCGGCTTTCATTCATGTAAGCAGACTATATACCTGGCTAGTGGATGTCTGCTGCACAGCTTTTGAGAATTCTTGAAACTTTTTCGAGCGATGTGACCGGTAAAGCTTTGACCTTCTGCACAAGCTTGAAAATTTAACCCTCGACTATTATCTTCTTTTTTTTTTTTTTCCTGGGTGATGAATGGTTATTTCTATTTGTATTTGTCAATCTTGAAGTCTGTCTTAGATTAGAAAAAGCATCCATATTTGCATTAGGGATCTACATTTTAGGGAAGTTGAGGTTCACGCAGTTAAATTACTGTCAATGGGAAGTGAAAATTGACTTGCAGAAAACGAATCTGACTTTTACCATTCAACTCGTCTGTGAGGATGATTCTAAACCATTTGAAGACAATGACAGTGTGTTTGACACAGGTGAACCGAAGGTGATCATGAAGGAAAATCGGAATGGTATATTATGCCAATATAATAGTTTAGGGAAGGAGGCAGATACAGTGGTCTTCACAACTAGAGAAAATTTTCAGTTCTCCAATAATGATCGTGAGGGTACTACAGATCCCTTGGCTTCTGATACGAAGGATAGAGAAAATTTGCCAAATAGTCCAGTGCTTGAATGTTCTTCGAAAGCTATGGATTTTATCCATATAAATGAAATTAAATCCAAAGGTTCTGATGTATCAACTGTTGCTGCTTCAGATCTGTCTGAGACAGACAGAAATGTGTGCACTGATAAAAATATTGTGGAATGTGAGTTGTCCGAGTTGGTAATAAGCTGTAAAGAGTTAAATCATCACATTGTCAAGGACATATGTATTGATGATGGGATTCTAAAGGAGGGGACAATGGCAGGAGGTGGATTAACAGGTTCGGGTTTGGAATATACCAAAGACGTTGCTGTTAATGAGTGTGGCACGGAAGAAGGAGAAGATGGCAAATCACTAGTTCCACTAAAACCAAACTTTGCCTCGAAAATTTCTTTTGACAAGGAGACTACTGGGGAATGTGATCCAAAAGACTCCATCCAGGCAGATGTGACGACGGTTGGTGCAACTGGCAAGGTTGAATGTTATCTTTCAGAAGGGTCTTTTGTAAATAACATGCTTCCCATGCAAGACTTTGGTACTCGGAGTTTCCTTAGATCTTTTCTCAACTCTTTAAACAGTGCGGAAAAGGAAGTTGCACAACCACTTGATCAGGTTCGTGCTCCAAAATTTCATTGATTCCATCTTATAATTTAATTTATCTTCTTTAAACAATTAAAAATGATGGTCGAGATGTTGCTGTTAAAAATGCTTTCTATTCCGTGAAGTTAATTCTATCTGTAATTGGTTTCTCAGCAGATTCCTTCTGGAGAAGCGAATAAAATGGTCCAATCTAGCAACTTATCGTACAACAGTAAAATGGAGTCAGAAAGCATTACTTTCAACTTCCACTCACCTAAACCTGCTGCAGCTTGTGGCATGAATGAGAGTAGTGAAACCGTCAATGAACAATCTATCGAGTCTGAGGATAATCATTCTGACACTAGGCCGGTTCAGTGCGCTAGACCCAAGGATAGCATTGGAAGTATTCGTGTACAAAATGTGAAAGATGATAACTATGATAATTCTTCAACCACTTGCAGCAGGGGCAATATGGACATTGAAAATGTTAAACTATCCCCTGAACACAACGATAGATCAGATAATCAGTCTCTTGGCCAAGTCTTATTTGTTGGCCGCAAGGACAAAAATACCAGAAATGCTCACGATCAAGCCCTTGAGACGATAAATACTTCGAAGCCCGGGGATGGGAATCTGAAAGCTCAATGGGATGATGGAGAGTCGAGCTTCTCTGCAGGAGATCACGTCACTTACTCAGGGCCAATACCTTTCTCCGGGAGCCTTTCTGTTTGCTCTGATAGCAGTGCTGCTACCAGCACCCGATCTTTTGCCTTCCCAGTGTATACTTTTTTTCCTCTATATACTAGTTTGGTTTTTCCCATGTTAAGGATGTTTAATGATTCGCTTATGACATAGTTCTTTCGTCTCCAGATTACAATCCGAATGGAACAGCAGTCCCGTAAGAATGGCAAAAGCAGATAGACGACATTTTCGTAAACACAAGGATTGGAGATCAGGCCTTCTTTGCTGTAGATTCTAAATGCTTCTATTTCATTTGTATGTTCTTAGTCTAGATATACATGACAACAATTCCATGTTTTTCTTAGGTTGTGTTTACCTTATGACATATTTACTTAAAATGCAATAAAATAATTTCAATTCTCACTGATGATCTGTTTTGTGTTTAGATAAAAATTGTGATAGAAAATTATACCCTTTGTAAATTTTGTAAACCTCTTTTATGATTTTGGAACACGAACAATCACGATATGCAATCCAAAACTATACAATTGACTAACCTTCATTGAAAATTCACACAGAGAACAAGAATGAGAAAATTAAAATTTCTATTTTCTTGTGTTAGCAAAAATATAAATTGTGTTGTGTTCAATTTTTCTGAAACCTTAATAGCTTACTAATATAAGTCCAAGTGGACTTGTCTCGTCTTTTAAAATTAAACTCGATCGAATATTTTATTAATCTAGTTAATTAAATTTGGTTAAAAATTTATTAATCTAATTAATTAATTGAGGTCCTTAACAAACAACCCAATTAATTAATTATCTAACACTTGTTAATTAATTAATTGATAGATACCATTCTTTTGGTTCTCCTTTTGTGTGTGATCCATTGGGCTCCTCGATTATGATATCTAACGGCGTGAATTATTATTTTGATACAATCAAAATCAATAAATTAAAATACGAATTTTTAATTTATCATCAATTCACACATGTTGTCCTAAATTGATATCTAGCAATGTGTCGGATAATACACGTGACACGAAATATCACTTGGTATGACAAAATCAAACTTGTTTGTTTAACGTAAAACTATAATCTCTTTGTCAAAATGACCCGATCAATTACGAAATATGAATGTGTGTAAATCTCAATTATTGATCATATTTTTCATCACACTATTAAGTCAATATAAGATGAAAACTCTTTTTCGACTTATGGGTACACCTTGGCCAAGAATTTCGTTATCAACTTAATTGAATGAAATGTAGATCATAATATTTTTCTTTTTAAAAGTGACGAATCATCTATTGATTATTCTCAACCTTGATATGATTCTTAATATACCCGAACGATGTCATATTAACGACCCTTGACAGAGCAACATCCAACATTATCAAAGTATGATTTCTTATATAAGGCACTATAATGATCTCAAGCCAAAAGAATAATTTCACTACTGAACGTTAGAGATTAACTAGTGACACTCAGATAATTATCCATTGGAATCTCCTGTGCGGGTTTCCAATGTTTTGTTCTATAACAAAATATCAATGTGTTCATTTAAGTGTCACCACACTTTAACTTGTAAAATCAGCTACTTCACAAGTAAGAAAATGTCACAGGTGATAGTCTATTCGTAATAACGTTATTTGTATCTCGTTATTACTTATGGCCTCAGATAATTTAAAATTCAGTCATATGTAGTTTGTATCTCACAACTACAACTCATTGTAATCAACAAATTACTAAAATTTGAATCTACATATTTTATTATTTAATTTAATTGAATATTTATTAAATAACAGAACTACCATAAAATTACATCAATTATATATTCAATTATATATTAAAAGTTTGTATGTCCAAAGTTGATTGGATTTAGAGCATAACACTTACATTAGCTTCATGAAGTTGTGGTTTGAGGTGTGATTTGAGCTAGTGCGAGGTTTAGATATCGTCTGTGTAGAAGTTTTTCTTTTGATTTATATACCACATTTATTCATCTGTTTTATTATTTTCTGATTTTTTTGGGGATTATTGAGTTTTGGGGTTTCATTTTAAATGACCGACCTTGTTAAAATGAGTAACTTACAACTTTTATATTGATTATTGTGTTTGTATTCAAACGACATGAGATTTTATGCGACGTGTTCACGCAATAAGGTGGTAGTTTGAGAACACCAATTCATCTATCTTCACATGGTGGTTCAATTGCTTGCTGAATGGAGTGGGAGATTTTATACTTTAATAGGAATGGAAGTTCAAATAGAAGCAAATTCCGTTTTCTGAATTACATAAAACTAATAAAACAAAAAATGAGTGGATTCATAAAAAAATAAAAAAATAGAATCCCCCACCCACCCCCCACCCAACCCCAAAAAACTAATAAAATTAAAAATTAAAGGGCACAATGATGCAAGTCTTTACAGTCTCTGTTTGGTAGAGATTAAAATCAATTTTTTCTGTCAATTTTGATATAAATTGATGAAATATATGGTTTAAAAGTTATGTAGTCTATAAAATACGTGATTAAAATTAATTATTAACTTTTATTTAAATTAAAATCTATATTTTAATTGGTAATGCTCAATCATAAGCCAACTGATTCATGATTGAGTAATGATAAAGAAGTAGAATTAGACGTGACAACAAATGGTAGGCCCCAATATCCCTCTGTATTTATGCTAAAGGAACTCTTTATAATTTTGCAACCTCCCCTCCAATATTTAGGTCATACGTTGACATGTAAAAAGCAAAAATGTGTTACCATATCCACCTAAATGTAAAGTAAATGTTTGATACTAAGGCAATAAATTGAGAACCGTTATTTATGTGTCCTTTTCATTTTATTGTCATATTGTTTCCTTGTCAAAAAATAATCAAACGTGTTACACCTTTGCCTACGATGCAGGCCACGTGGCAGCCAACTAAGATGTCACACAAGGTTAACAATCCACTCGCATCGCCTCTTCCACGTGCCTCTTTCGAGGCAATTAGATCATGCCTTTAGATGCTTTGCATGGAATACTATTGCTATTCAAGACGATGCATCACCTTTTCGTTGCAATCTATATCCAAGGCGATGCATGCTACATGTCCTTTTCAGCCTATAATCAGGCTATGAAAATCATATGCCTATGAAGACTAGAGTAACATAATATTTAGCAGAATTATCTCGTTGGCGAAAAAAATATTGTTAGGTAAATAGTAATCTTTAAAATTATTAATTGGAAAAACTTATGTAAAGTGCAATTTAGAAATCATGAGAAAGTTTTAAGAACCATAATTTTAGTCTTAAAAATATTGTAAGGATGACTCTTAAGGAGAAGAGTGATTTTCAGTTATAAAAAGTGCAAAATTTAAGGACTAAATTGCAAAGTAATGAGAAATATATATTTCTAGACGATAATGTGACGAGTTAGGATTATTTAGTGATTAAAAACATAACTAGATTCTTATGATGTTGATACAAGAATCTTTTAATAAATTCAAGATTTTGAAGGACTAAAGTGAAAATAAGTTTCACGGTCGATAATGTATTTCGTACCAAATGTAAATTTATTAGAGGATCAAGAATTATCCTATCAATATTGGACTCATTTTGAAACTCGTAATAAATGACACATTATGGACTTGAGAAAAAAGTTAATTTGAATAAACCAAATTCAAGTTATAACTTATTAAAATAACTACTTGAGGTGTAATGTTAGTTTTAAAATTAAACCATATTACCGTAACACATTGGGCTCATTTGATAGCTCATAATTAATCATGTATCTTAAATTCGAGAAAAAAATTAATTTGAATAAGATCGAACTAAGTTAGAATCAACAAAACAATTGTAGTTAAAGTAATTTTTAAATCTTTTTTTTAAAATTTGTAATTTAATTGGACTTCTACATGAATTGATTTTTATTTTGAGGCCCTAGACCATTGCCTAGTTGGTTTTGGCCTAGGGTCGATCCTGCTTCTACCTATATATATATATACTTGCCCTTTCTCATTCATTGGTGAGTAATCTACAATCTGACGCCAATATACCTCTATTTATTGTGTTTATTCATTGCTCAACATTCTTCGCTATCAAACTTGAACACAGGAGTGCATACGACCGTCGCACCCCATCGAAACAACGATCCATGCAATCTAAAATTGTTTTCAATTGTGCATATAACATACACATGGATAGAAGAAGAGTTGAGATTTGTTGACGGCTGAATCTCGTCAAATTTACTTTAAAGACATATAAGCTAGTGACTTACCTGATTTCTTATCGATTTTTTTTAGGCAAATATAGCAACTTCCAAATTGAAATGCAAAAATATTTCACGTAGATGGAAAAACAAACTTCAAACAAATTTTGCCCCGATTTGACAACCACTATTTCAACTCTTTAATTCTCATATTAATTTTCAATTACACATTTACGCAATAAAATATTTTACACGTAAATCGAAAAAAAAAATCTACTTTTTAATCACATATTCTCTAAAAAATCACTATTCAAAATTTTATTTTCTCAAAATGATGGTCATCAAACGGGGCTTCATTTGTTATTATTGTTGTTGTTCTTTCAAATTAAAAAAATTAATTAAATTTTAAGAAATTGCATTCATAAAATTAAATTTTTGGTGTGTTTGAGCCACTTTATTTTGAAAGAATGTATTCTGGAATAGTAGATTAATTGAAAATGTGTGGTTGAAAAAGAAGAAAAAATTATTGATGTGATGAAAAATATTATTTTATTGAAAAATGTGGTTGAAAATAAGTAGAAAAATGAAAATAAAAATTTTAATGTGTAATAAGGAGGGACTTTATAGAAAATGGACGAACTTTGCAAATGCATGAGTTGTACCCTAGCATCAGATACTGATACCCCATGGGAAATGGACTTGGAAGGCCATGTGGTGCCCCCTGTTGGCTGGTGGACCTGGGCCCTGGCCATTGAGCTTTTTCCATCAGAAATATTACAACCATGATTGCATTACAGGGGATTTTTTTACGGACAACACACATGTGGTGGTGCTCGTGCAATTTTTTTTTTAATACACATGGGGCCTGCCCCTTGTGAGGGCCGAGGGGTCGGTAAGACCCCTGTGAATAAATTCCTGTACATGGGGATTTATTCGAAATCTTATTCAAAAAGAAATAATTGTCAGTAAGACTTGGAATATTAATTGTCAAACACCTAATTTCAAGATTATCACACACGTGTGGACACGTACATAGTATAGTAGTGCCATTCATAATACATGACGAAAGCTTGGACTTTCTACTTCTCGACTTCCACATAAAAAACAATGTGAGGGTTATGCTACTTGTAAACATTTATGACCCTTCTCTCTCTCTCTCTACATTTCTTTCCCTCTCTCTTTCTCTTACCAAGACACAGACAACCTTAAACACCTAAAAAAGTAATTTCTTATAATTTCTCAGGATCTTGAAATGATCATGGTTGTTTTTGCAGTGTTTCTTATGATTTTTCTAGGCATGACTCTTCAGTCTGGTTAGTTCTTGCCTTTCTAATTTTTTGGTGTCCCATTTAATTCATAGGTTCATAGAAAGCCTAGTTTTCTGGGGGCTTAAGAAGATGTTTCATGTTTGGTTGGGCTTAACGATTACTTTTTTTTTTTTCAAAAGTAATCAAATTGACTTGTTTGCTTTTCAATTATTTTCCAGATGCTACTTATTGTATATGTAACGATGGATTGAGTGATCCTGTTCTTCAGAAGAATATAGACTATGCCTGTGGTGCTGGTGCTGATTGTACTCCAATTTTTCAGAATGGACCTTGCTATCAGCCAAACACGGTAAAAGACCACTGTAATTATGCAGTAAATAGCTATTACCAGAGGAAAGGCCAAATTGTTGGGAGCTGTAATTTCTCAAACACGGCCACTGTCACTCAGAATGTCCCTTGTGAGTATCTGAACGAAGAAAAAGAAGTTAAAATGTCTTTCGTTATGCTTGTACTAAATTGTGCACTAGAAGGGTTTTTCCTTGCAAGTCAATTACTAACATTTTTTTCCCCTTCTCTTTCTGATCGTTTGCAGCTGCAGCTCCTGGATGTGTGTATCCATCTAGTCCCAGGTGTGTATAATCTTTAGGCCCCGTTTGGCAGAATTTTTAAAAGTGAAAAGTTGCTTTTAATATTAAGAAGTTGTTTTTAAACACATGCAGATAAATTAAGAGAGTAATGCTACAGGAACCTGCTGGGTTACCTGTAGCATTACCCGGCCCCACTGCCCCCCTCACAATAGGGGGGGGGGGGGCAGTATTATTTTTTA
>CAIGRF010383519.1:0-19338 GCA_903798235.1 Fraxinus ornus | reverse complement strand
CCCTTGTCTTGAAGTTTCAGCAGCCTTGAAAGTTTTTGAGTAAATATATGGCGAGGGAGGGAGTTTCAACAAAATTCTACCTTGATCTAATTCACAAAAAAGAACTTGAAAGAATACATGAAATACATGCTGCGCTGAACTACTCTCAAAACTTGGGAAACAGCCAAAATAAATTCAAGCAAAGAACTTTACCAATTATGAATGGGAAGTGACTGCTCCAGTCCAGATAATGACTCCTGAAATCAAATTACAACCTGTACCTGGTCCTTGAGGATTATTGTAAACCAAAATAAGACATGGGTGTTAGGTGAGAATTAAAATTAGATTTTTAGTGGATTATGACAGAAATTTTTGAAATGTATGATTGGAAAAATGTGAGACCCATGAAAATGAAAGTGTGTTTAATATTGATTATTTGACTTTGATTTAGATTAAAATCATATTTTAATCCGACCCAAATAGGCCATAATGCAGTCATTACGTAACAGATAACTGAGATAAGTTCCTTCTTTAGGATCACATTGAACATAGTGCCATGAATATAGAACAATATACCCAAAGTCAATTCAATTTAATTGAATGGTGTTCCTGCATTAAGTTAAACTTATCTAAACATTTCAGAGGCAAGATCCATAAAATCATAATGCAAAAACTAGGGAATTGAAGCATAGTGAAAATGACGACTTAATTAAATGGGATACATCTCCTACAAAAGCGAAACTTTTCAGAACGACTCTTCCAGGTTGGTCACAAAACGTATGCTCTGAGACAACATTATCACATCCAGTTAAACGGAAATTCCTCCTTCCAATCTTTTGACAGTTTATTTCTGTATTTCCATCAAATACAACAAATACAAAGCTGCTGCAATATTACAGACCTAGGAATCCTCTGAACAAAAAGATGGATTTGAAACTGTCCAATGCCTAAAACTGCTTAATTCAAACAAAAACTAATATACACAAGGCAAGAATAAGAAATTTTGCCCCCCTCCACTTTTACTACCTGCCTACATCCCCTTTGCTTCTCCAAGAATCATCCTCAATGATGATGTTCTGTGCACCAAATTGTTTGGCCTTAGCATACTGCATTTTGATGACTGCCACTGGATCTGAAACACCGGTAGACTGGCCTCCAACAAGAACCCCACCTCTTCCAACGAGGTTAATTCCAACCATCCCTCTTTCTTGCTGTTGTATGCCTGAAACATCAAACCCGTTTCTTCTTTGCACCTCAGGATATAAATCCTGCTGCCGCTTCACATCTATGCTAAAAGGCAGAACTTCTTGACTCCTCAACACCTGATAATCGGCTGCTCCATTGCTGCTACTTGGTTCTCTAGTTGCAAAACAAGAGATACCATTTAAACTATGGCCATTGCTCCTAACAGCTCGCTCCAATTTGGTAGAGGGTGTGGCACAATTATTAAACGCATCAGGATACTTGGTCAGCAAGAGAGTAGAGTCCGGTAAATGAGGGAAGCCATTTTGCATTCTGCTTCCATCACAAAACCCAAAATTCCCAACAGGAACATGCTCAGAGCCCAAACAGCTGGCATGTTCAAACGGCACTTGATCTGGATTGAAATCAGCACTCCTATCACCCAAGAGTTTTAGTTTCAATGACTGGTTTCCTGCTTTACGATGCTGAGTCTTATTATCATCACTCTTGTGTATACTAGAAATTGGTTTCTGCTCAGAGATTAAAATTTTACCAAACAATTTCACATCACCATTTCTGCAAGGTTTTTCCAAATCTGTTGAACTGCCTGATTGAGGTCTATAATGATCTTTGGTATGTTCTTGGGCTGGAAGTGAAGCTTCAGCATCTGAACTATGATTTCTCAAACTGTTGCACTTCTGGAGATAAAACTCTGAATGCCTGTCCGGATGAAAATTTCCATCTGACTTTGGGGCACTTAGAAGTAAAATGGGTTTTTTACAATTCATACTGCTATTCCTCTCTTTCATTGTTGAAACTGATGAAGGACAACCGCAGAGAACCTGGGAAGATTCAACATGGTCCAACAATGAGCGTCCTGAATGCCGATGACAATCACCTACTGAAACAATCTCTTGACCGGGCCCATCTTTAATTCCATCATCACCAATGGCTGATGATGTGACTTTACTTGAAGCAGAAAATTGTGGCAACGAAATCGTGGGTGCTAAGCAATCTCTGTGCTGCAACATAACGGTGTGAGACTTATCTGCGGAAGAGCTTTCCAAGCCAGTCTTCTGGCATCCAGATAAAATATTGACCTGTGAAGAAGAATGCATGTCAGCAGAAGGATGAGAAGGAATTGCAGATGGCTGGGGCTCATCGTTCCTCTCTCTCTTTGAGCAGCTTAGGCTATTCGTTTCACCAGTAGTAGCATGCCCATTTTCAACTTTCTTATAGTGCAAACTACATTCGGGTAATAGGAGTCCTCGTCCTTCATTTCCTGGCCCATGATGCCCATTAGGAACCTCATGCAAAACTATCTTCTCAGCCTCATTATTCGATCTGTTTGGCAAGGCATGGTCATCTGCCTCTTCAATAACTTGCTCAGCTACTTCCTCGGAGCATACAAAAACATTTTTATGTTCTACAGCAGCTGCAGACCCACTATTAACACCATTTCGTTCCTCGCGGCCCACATCAAAGTCAAGATTTGGCTTATTATCCACTTGGCAATCAGTAGGCACAGAATTCTTTAACACATGTTCAGTACCTATGGAAACCTGATATGTTATTCCATTATTATTCTCATATTTCTTAACATTGGGCTTCAAATTCATTGTTCCTACAAGATCAGATTCGCAGCTCAACAGAGTGTCATCTTCCATCTTAGATCTTGACTTCTCACTGGAAATAACTGAGCCAGTCTCCACTACACAAGCACCTTCTGTGTCACTGCAACCTCCTTTAACATCATCAGATACTACATCCCCAGGTGAAGGATGAATCAGATCCAATCCAAGACACTTTCGGGCCTTGCTAAAGTAGACCTTGCATTGATCTCTGGATCTTGTTCTGACACATCGTGAGATCTTTGCAAAATCCTTGCCATAGGATGACACGGCCTGAATGAAGATGGACTTCTCCTCATCAGTCCAATCAGTAGAATCCATCTCCTCACAGCTATCATCTGAACGTTCACCATCAACATTCTGTGTAACTTCAGCGGTTAAAGGCTGCCTTGTGGAAGAACCCACTCTGTGATACCTCCAATCCTGATAGCCCTCTCCAAGGTCAACAGAACTAGTGATGCAAGAACCCGTAGCTTCTGATGATAGGGAGCCACAGATACCAGCCAACACATCAACAGCCACAGTTTCTCTGTCATTATTATAGACGTCAAGACCAGTCCATTGCTCTAATGAACCATGATCAATCCTCAGTGCTTTGTAAGCACCACCGAAAAAGTATCTAGACGTGCGATTCTGCTGAATTTCTATGCCATCAATAACATTAGCAGCGCTAGCTGAAGCTGAACCCACTATATCAAGGGAAGCTGCATTAACCTCACGATTCCATCTTTTCCCAGATGCAACCAGGTATGTATTAGTAGATCGGGACTTCTTTGGCTTAGTAACGTCTGGCCTCTTTCTTGCCTTTTCAAAGCAATCAGACTTGTGATTCTTGTAGTAGAACTCTACACAATCTGCTGTTGTTTTATGATCCAGAAAAGATGCGATCTTCCTGAAATCTTTCCCAAAGGTAGCAAGCTTGTCGATGAAAATTTCTCTCTCTTCAGAACTCCAACAGTTGATCATAGACCTTTCTTTCTCGACAGCACATGGATCTTCCACCAAACAATTACTCGAAATGAACTTTGACATCATCTTCTCCTTTTCATCCAAAATTAAAGCTGGCATCTTCAACGTATTCCTACAGAGTTTGACCTGGGCATCTGAAAGCAATCTGCTCACATAATCACTTACTTCTGCTTCAGGCACCACATTAAAAATTCCATCTGCCATGACCAGTTAAAACAAATGTTGAGAATTTCAGTATTAGTTACCACTAAATAGTCAATTTTGTAATCCATGAAAACATTTAAGCCTGAAGGCAAACATGAGAGAGGTAATCAGACAATATAAGCAATGAACGAGACACACGTTGAAAGACAGCTCTAAAGAAGACCACCACTCAGTGTTCACTAGTGGCAATAGATCACACTCGATGTAGTTGGAACAATATCAGCTTCAACTTAATTCATACTAATAGCAATCTAACAGCAGAAAAAGCATGAAGTGTACATGAAATAAAGGGACCAATGATATCCATACCAATGTGGTCCACCCACATAAGACAGATAAAGGTGCTACCACGATGCCACATTCATTATAGAGAATCCCTGTCCTCTTTTCCTCCACATTGTTTTTTTCTACATCATATGAAGTGTTTGAGAGAGTATTTGAAGTGAAAAATGTTTATGGAGAATGTGTGGTTAAAACGTAAGGAAAAATTATGAATCCACGTGCAAAATTATTTTATTGGAGAATGTGTAGTTGAAAATAAGTTTTAGGAATACAAGAAATTTCTCTTGCCATTTTTCTTTTCATTCTTTGTTTTAATTGATTTATATTGAAATAATGGAAAAGAAAAGAAACAACAGAAAACGTGTGATATTCATGAAAAAAAAAAAAACACGCATCAACAGCACATTAACCAACATAACTGCCAAAAGTTGAAAGCCATCCATCTCACCTCCTCAGTCTAACAACAAATCCAAGCTAAAATCAGTTTCCAGAAAAATTGATCTATCTATATGCTTAAGAACAAAACTGTTCCTAGTTCCTACCACTGCTTAAAAGATGAAGGCATGAGGTTTCATGGTTCGCTTCTCTTAGTTCTAAACAAACAACTGCACGGATAAGCCTTGTGAGTTCTCGTATTTTAACAAAAAAGAACATCGCAAAGTTGAGAGAAAAACTTAAGATATGAAATTGAATGTTGTTAAAAAAGATTTTTATGCGGAAAAAATATGAGATCCGCTGAATATTCCATCAGCTTCTCGCCTGACAAAGTTTGACAAGCGGTGAGACCTGATCAGTTCCAAATCTTATAGTTGTAGAATATCAAGAGAACAAGCAAGCGAGAAAAGGCAAATGTCTAATCAGATTAATCAAGAGATTACATCATCAAATAATGAGGGCCTACAAAAGAGATTTGAAAATGATACAGCGTGTTTCGTCATTTTATACAGAACAAACTAGAGCATTCATGCTTCTAAATCTTCCCTCGACATTCTTTGCAGAAGTTTCATTTATTGTTGAAACTATATTGCTAATATTCAAAAGTGCAAAGTTTAGAGCATGTATGACAGTGCAGGAGGTTTTAATCCTTGGAAGATTCGATAATGATATATATGATAAACTCTGTTGAATTCCTACATTTGTCCTTGGAAGATTCGATAATGATATTCCAACATGTCCATGTCATGTTATTGGGTCCTTGATTTTAGGAGAATGTGTTACTACTTGGTCTGCTGCATAACTAGCCAGCATTGATATGCAAAAAGATTAAGACACCCCTAATTTCTGCTTTTGCTGCATCAAATCTTAAGCCTTGAAACCTTCAAATGATAGATACCGGAAACTGGTGCTATGACAAGGGAGTAAGAGCATTTGGAATTCAACAGAGTTTATCATATCAATGATGGACGAGATCACTGAAAGTTCAGAAGGAAAAGCATTAGAGAAAATAAGAAACGGGGGATTTTTTTTTGGGCACGTCTAAACAGCAGTATGAATGGGATTTCAAAAGAAAGGCACACAATTTGGAACCAAAATAATGCATTCTCCTTCAAAGACCCACGAGCATGACATGGGCATAGAGAGACGGGGGATATAGAATATCATTATGAGATTTTCTAATAACAAATGATTGTTGGGCTCCGATCAGATTAAAGGACAAAGTAACACTGAAGGTTCACAGGGAAAAGAAATGGAGAAAAAGCTGACATAGGGGCAGTTGTTGGGCATGGCTGAAAATCACCATGAGCAGTGATTTTGATAACAAGGCAAGGAGATGAAAAGATGAAGAAAGTGGGTCCAATCAATATCACACCTTATATTTTTGTCTTGTATCAAATGGCGCCAAAAGGTTTTGGGAAAGGTTGCAAATTCTATATCATAAAGTAAAACATTTAGAACTCGTTACAAACCAATCCAATCAAGCTAAAGTTTCAAACAATAGAATTCTCCAAGAGAAATGCTGGTAAAAAATGTTAAGCTCGATAGCATTCTCATTCAGTTGAGTAATAGCCAATTGAACTAATTGTATCAAAAGGACGTCAAAGATTAGTTTCTCTAAGATGTCATGTCACATATTCTAATTATCCAGAGTAAATTACCACAAGAAACAATCCAAACCTAATATTCTCCAATGAAAGATCCGATATGAGTAACAAAAATCAAGAGACACTTTAGTGTTCTACTTTCAATTAACCATAAAAAAACATTAATAAAGGAGCCAAGATGTCATAAATAAAAATAGCTGATTTTTGTTCCTTTTCTACCTAGGGCGTTGAAAATGATACTAAGAGAAAATTTCTTTAATGCCAGATAGACAGCACGAGTTGTTGGAAGGAATCATCAAAAGAGGAGGGAGCAGCAGGGAAGGAGAAGCATAAAAAGGAATATATAAAGCAAAAATTCATTACCCGGATACGAAAATTGAGGGATATCAGGGGGAAGATGCTTTTGAGATCTATGGCGCGTAAACCGAAACCTTTGATCTAACTTCTTGGAAGACTTCGCAAGAATTTTCATTGAAGCATTTAGACGATCATCCTTCCAGAAATGCCGAAATGCCCTAAACTTGAGAGTGATAACTTTCTCCTTAAACTGTAGGAATCGCCGCCTCATTAGAATTTTTTTCTTCACTATCATGGGATCACATTGCAAATAAGAGACAGTGGAATGATACTGATTGGCAGGCAATAACTTATTAAGCACTTCCGAAGCTCTATTTGCAGAATCTTTGTTAGAAGCCAGTATTAAATTATAAATATCTTCCTCACTGCCACTTAAAATGCTATCAGTAGACTGAGTTTGACAACTACTACTTAGACAAGGTTGAAAATCATCCACATGAGCGGGCATATCACCAGCATTTGCCTCATCATTTAGATCACTGCCTCCCAGCTTCCTACAATTATTTACATCTAATTTCAAGAAACCGTCAATGGGTTTTGCTGAATCAAGAGGGAAAACATATTGCACAGATGAAGGCACTTCAACAAACTTAGATGTCGCACTTCCTGGACTATCTATATTCTCTTCTTTCAAATCAGTTTCCAATGCATTAGCTGTGCTCTCTATAATCTTAATTCCGCTACTAGAAAACTGTAGTGGAGCACGTCTGGCAACTAGTTCTTCACGAGCTCTTAAGTTGCATTCTCCAGGCAGTGAACTGGATACTGGAAGACGATAGCAGCCAACTCTAGATTCAGATATCGATGATTTGAGTTCCGTTTCAAGCGAGTCTATCTCAGATTCAGTCATCTCGACTGCTTTTAATATGTCAACTTTCCATACCATCAACTTTTTCATAGCAGTAGATTGCACAAAACCAGCATCCATGGAACTTGAATCATCAGATTGTAACAATTCATTAACGTAAGAGCTCAAATTAGCAACAGATGGGGGCTCCAAATTTTCTAAATTAAAAGCTGGTCCATGACAGGGAGTGTGTGAAAGAATACTTCGTGAGCAGCTTAAATTAGAAACATCGTGATCAATACTGGCTACCTTGACTGATTGGTTTTCCTCGGTACCTGTAATAGTTATTAAACTTAAAATGAGATCAAATTAGAAAAGTTGAAAACAATTACTGATACAACTAGCCTTCACTCAAAAGAAGAACATAAAATCAGTTTACACGAACAAAATTGCTCGACAAGGTGAAGATTTCAAACTACAACTTACTGCTAGGCTAATTTAGAACTTCTTTGCACATTAAGTAAAGAGAACCACTGCAACTGCTACATCATCCCTTCATTGAATTTCATCAAGGATGTAACTTTTGATAACCAACATACCGGGCATAAATATGTTACATGCTTTGAAAGATTATTCTACTTACCAGCACGTAATTCATTTAAGATGCCAAAGCAATTGGAAGCTTATATAAATCAGCATTGATTTGTGATGAGTGATAGCAAAAAGTAAAACTGATGTCAGACAAAAATTAACAAGACATGACCAGAAACCAACAAGCAAGAAACAAATTAATGCACAAGATCAAGAAAAGTTCAAATAGGAAACTTCAATACAAAAATAAAAAGAGCATTAAAGATGGGCTAATTATTAAAAAATGATTGTTCACCACTGCCCGTCTTTCAATGCTATACAGTGCTTGTTTGGTTAAAATTATAATCTCGTTATAATTTGAAGCCAAAGTCAACTTCAATTATAGCCACACCTTCACAACTACCAGCCACTTATTATCCAAACATTTCGTGGGACCCATCACTCTTCATTAAAACCTCATTATAATTTCTCCCAAACAAGCACATAAATGAAGGTGAGACTGGTGGATAAATCTCTGACAGCTTAAGGGGAGAAAGATAACCTATGCTATCATGGTAAACACAAAAGTTCACAAAGAACCTAAACATGTTGGAAAGCCTCAAAAATTCTCATAATTGTCCTGAATATGGGGAAACAGTCGAGAAAAAAACATAAATTGTCAATCTTTGTTCTACGACCAGCTTGAAGTATCTATGTCAAGCCTAACAGAAAACTGAGAGGTGATAAGATCTTTAATCTCAAAGGCAAAACTGTTATATCTATCTTTTGGTTAAGAGACAATTCTCATAAAGACCTCATGTGTCTTTAGGGGAAGTTTGACAAAGCTTTTAATAAGAATTTTAGCAAATTTTGAGATAAAATGATGAAATGGGTGGTTGAAAAATTGATAAAAAGTTGTGGGTCCCATGGGATCTAAAATTCTAGCAAAGTTCTATCCAACAATCACTTAATTGTATAGCCACACATGGAGACAAGAACCAACAGACGATCCTAATTTAGAAAATGCACCAAACGAGGTAAGAGAATCTTTAATGTCAATGTCAAACTTATAGATTTCTTGATCCTTTGTTCAACATTTAATCCTCGATATTTATAGGAAGGAAAAGGGCAGATATAACAATAAACAAACATTGTAGTACGGCCATATGTTTAAAAAGAAAAGCACAATTTACCTGGGGAGGAACTAAAAGCAACTGAACATGGAGTAGCAGGAGAGGCATCATCTGGAAAAATGGCTACTCTAGGACTTTTATCAGCCACGTTTGCAGAGAGAGAGAGTGCAGGTTCTGTTTTATTAGTGCTAATGACCAATCCATTTTGGGTTGCGCCATCTTCAGGGCCATCTACATTCTTCTTCTCATACTTTGCCAGTCCCTCGCCCCAGCCAAGGCGTGGCTTCTTTCTGGAACTTGTCTCTTCTGATGGGGAGGGAGTGGGAACGTTGGATTTCACACAAGCAGCAGCCTCCCCAGAAGGAGACTGGACTGCCATCACATTCTTTGGTTGCAGCTCAGCTTTTATCTCATTGGAGTCTGCTCCCATGCTCTTGGAGCTACTTGAATGGCTAAAACCAGATCCCCGAGAAGACAAGCTTTCTGACCTGGTCCATTTCAGGGGCTTCCAATCTATCGATCCCAGTGAGTTCTTTATCTCTGCTTTCTGAACAGTGCTGTCCAATCCATCAGCATTGCTACCACTCTCATCAAGTTGATATTTCATCTGAGATTGATTGTGTGATTTCTCAAATTTGGGATCAGGATGGGAGTTGTTCTTGTTGTGGTTGTTGTTGTCATTGTTGTTGCATGTTTGCATATTACCTACAGATATTTGATCATTGACCTCATTATCCAGTTTTCCAAGACAACTAGGTGATTTAGATGGTTCCCAAGAGTGAACCTTCCAGTCTTTCTGGCTAAAGGAACCTCTAGATTCCCGGCTATTTCTGAAATATCTTCCATCGCCACGAGACAAAAAAGGCCGAGAATTGTCGTCATCAAAATTCCTTTCATTGAATCGAGACCCTAAAGGCGGAAACCCACGAGCGGACTCCTCAGGATACATGTGCCAACCACCCTGCTTACCATGACCTTCAGCAGAAACATTCAAACACTCACAAAAATGGGCCAAAACAAAAAAATATAGAAAAAATCAACACAAGCAAAAAAGTCTGTCCTTCACAAAATTTTCCTTCCAAAAAACTCACAATTTCAGCAAATTTTTGAAGGGACAAAAAGAAAAACAACTAGAGATCTATGCAGGTACAGTGAATGGATCAACCCTAGACTAGGCTCCATCGTTCCAGCACATCAGATCTGCCCAAAATATATTTACCAAATGCATTTACAGGTCCATACACAAAAAAAATTTGCCCAGAAAACCGGTTTCAACGTCAAATTTGCAAAATTTAAATACAAGTTATATGAAGAATCTTTTTTATTAACATACTAAACCTGGCGCACTTCATATTCCCCCTTCAATTAAAATTCATTATTTAGTAACAAAGAAACCGTTTACCAAAATCCCTAACGACAACTTGTTAAAGGGAAAATAATCTTTAATCATCAAGATTCGTGAATAACTAATTCCACGTCCTCCATAAATCAAAAGAAAGCCCTAAAATCAGCGCGTGAAAAAAATAAAGAAAGAAAGAAAGAAACTCACCAGGGGGAAGAGGGCGGGAGCGGAAATCGGAGAACCATCGTTCCTGGTTGTGGTGTTGATGATAGGGATGATGCGTAGGAGGAGGAGGCGGATGAAGCGGATGCGGCAGGTCCCGCCATCTGAAACCTCCAGCAGCACCAAGGCGTGTGGGGTCGGATCTCTCGTGCTTGCGAAAGTCTCTCCGATCCCAAGGCAATGGCTCCGGCGGCATGAAATATATAGTTTCTACTGTATCTGGTGGTTCTGCCAATTCTTCCTCCTGCCCTCAATCTCATCCAAACCCCCAATTTGCATAGAAAAAAACCAATATATACAGTTTAAAATCGGCGGTTTTCGGAATAATGGTTTTCAGGGTTTGAAGAAAAAGAAGAAAGAGTTCTTGTGTTTCTCTGTGAGGGAAGCAATCAAAAAGAAATTGTGTGAGGGAAAGCTAGAACGTGCTGTGATAGAGAGAGAAAGATCTCTCATAACAAGGGTGGGGGTAGGGGGGGTGCGGTGCGGTGCTTTATTTTTCTTATTAAATTTAAATTTTATTTTTTATTTTTATTTGTATATTTATTTATTATTATAAAAAAGGTTGAACCCCAACCTTGAGGGTCCACCGACCCTGTCCTGGACTATCGTGGATGAGGTAAATCGCAGGATGTGCCTCCCAGGAGTTAGGGTGGAAAGCTTATGGATAAGTCTGGNCTATTAACCCTATGGTAACTTCCGCTTGCAACAAAGTCAATTCCACCTTGCGGGGAATCGAACTCTGCACACTACCGCGCTGAGCTCTGAGCATCCTCCCCTTTGTCACTGGGAGATTTGCCCTGGGCTATATTTATTTATTATTATAATATGAAAGAGACGGGATGAGGTGAGACACAGATGGGTAGTTGCTATTTGCCATGTCAAAGGGTTTTATCCTATGCATTGAGTGCAGGCTGTATAAGAGGTTTGTACCTTTTTGGAATTAAAATATTTTGAGAAAATTGCGTGTTGGTCCTTAATCTATAAATCAGAGGACGTTGGTCCTTCACTGGTCCTCATGTACAATTCTAGTCTTGTTAAATGACAATTTATATGAAGAAAACAAAAGAGAAGATGCCCTACGACCAACTGTGTCAATACTTACTGAGACTAACTTGCTACTCGATCAATAGGTGCTACCTGTGTAATATTCCCAAATTCTTCTGATAGATCATTCACATTTTAAAAAGTTATTTTTGCTATACAATAGAAAGTAAGCCACTGTTTGGGACACATTACTAACTTGCTACTCGATCAATAGGTGCTACCTGTGTAATATTCCCAAATTCTTCTGATAGATAACTAATTTATATATAATTTTAACCAACAAAAAATTTATTTATTTTGAAACTTACTTTTTTAAATATTATTATTGTGGGTATAGTAACCCCCATATTATTATCGATGTCACTAGTATTATAATTAGATGTATAATGTAATTCTAGTATTTTGTATAAGAAAGTTAAGTCCAAATTGTAGAAATACACGATATTCTAATCAAATTAAGAGAATACATTAAACGTTTTTTCCAAAAGTTTGGAGAAAGCTACAAACAAGAGGATTTCCCTAATCCTCCCTTTTCGAAAGAAAAGCATGAAATCTCTGCATTTTTGTATAGACGGGAGAAATCTAGCATACGGCTCAACATTCATTCAGTGTCCCCCTTTAATCTAACCATGTCTAACGAATAAGATTTTTGTCGGATCATCCCATTTTGGGGGTTAGCAACCACAGTTTTTATAGTACCCGCAATTTTATTAACTTTTATTAAAATATACTAAAAATTTGATTTTTAACCAAAGCAAGAGCAAGGGCATAAGCTTTACATCTTTCATCAACAAGAGCAAGTTCCATAATCTATCTAGTTGGGATTTTTTAGACTTTTGATCCAGCCCAGGCCCCAGTAACTCGAAACTTTTGAATGGGTTAATAACCGACACATCTATGCTCTTTTGTATCTTACCATTCTAAGCACAGTCCTATTACAAAATGTACACAAGCATCTAGCCTTGGTTTAAAATGTGTGTACCAGCTGACTAATCGGAGTTAAACTGTGCACTTAGTGATTATTCGAGTGAATGACCGATTCAGAATCTATTTTTTCCAATCAATAAAACGCTTGAGTAACTCCATTTCCTTAAGAACCTAAAAACTGCCTAGATAAGCAAATTAATAGCATGTTCCAAATCAACAGTTCATAGAAAGCAACATCAAAATTTAGGTCCAACAATGTTCCCGGAATATGGAGGCACTTGCTTTTCCAAGGAAAAAAGGGCACAAAGAAATTAAAACGCTTCCCTTGGTACCCTAAATAAAATGGTTTAACCTTTTATTCACAAATGATGATTGGTTAGATTCCTACAATTACAAGTAGATGCGCGAGATCTAAAAATTTCCTTATTGTAGTTGTAGAATCAGTTTTTATCACCACCAAGTTCCAGAAAAGGAAATACGATGATCAATATTTTTAAAGCAAAAAGGCGAGATCAAAGAAAACACCAAAGTGAAAGAAGATGCTTCATGCCTATAAATCTTGTTGACATAACTAGGAATTTGTTATGGAAATATGCTGTTGAATGATCCATTAATTGTGAACAAGTATGAGAAAGGAGTTACCAGTAAGGCCTTTGTGGTATGAATCAGGACCTTCAATGAACAGGAGGCTACGAGGAACATCCTCTTAGCCAACACCACACACTCCCATGAAACGCTCAGCAGCTTTTGATTGCAGACAACGGGACTAGAATTTCTTACCCTTGACATGGCCTTGATTCCCCAACTTCACTCCTGCCTATTGTTCATTAGGTGTGAAATAGCAGGATGAAACAAGAATAATTAACATGTGAACGGGATTTGATGAACGGAGGATCACTTTATTTGTCAAATTAAAGGTGGTGGCTCCATGCAATACAAGAGGAGCTCATAGTTTCTAACCCTCTGCAATCTCCATGACATATTACATTAAGAAGTAGCGGAAGATCAGATTTTTAGTTAAATGTCAATTCTTGTTATCAGTTTCTTTTTCATGTCATGATATGAACTTTTATCCAAGAACAAGAGAATTTCAAAGCCACGAGATTGAAGCCTCATTCAATGCATTATGCCTTTACGATCTCTCAATTTCCAAGTCAACCCTGCTATAAAACACGCAATGAAATCACATTACTAAATTCAAGCATCTTTCTTTTTAATGGAGGCCTTTTTAATTATTGGANATTTGGGACCAAGACACAAGACCACTTACAGTTCCCAATCTTGCCTTTCCTTTCACAATGCAATAAGGAATTTTCATCCCTTATTGCGTCCTCGCACTTGCTATAACTTTCCACCTGCTGTACCTCATCCTCCAGTCTGATTCTCTGATGAAGCTCCAGTTTTGTTCCAAGCTTCCTTGCTTCCACCCGTATCATCTTTACTTGTTCCGTAGCTACCAACTAATCTGGTGTTGGCAACCATTTTCTCATCAGCTGTAGCAACTCACAATGAATTCTGATTTGGAGTTATTTTAATCTCCCAAGGAAAACTTTCTGTGCCTGCATCACAATGCAAGAAAAGAAACTAACAGCATAGATATATCTTCTACTCATACAGGAAAAATGAATAAACTTTCTGGTTCAAATGAACATCGGAATACCAACTGAGCAACATTAACAAATATAGTGCAGCAGGTTGGAGAAAGGGTAGATTTAGCTCAGACAAAGATGTGAAGCCCCAACCTGAAGGCACTATGGAAAATGAAGTGCAATCCTGGGGCAAAGCTATATCAGCTGGACAGACTAATTCCTGGATTAAACCATAGCCTGTTGGTGTTGATGGTGGAACTTCATGGAATAATCAAGATAGTAAAACTTGGGCTAAACAGGACACTCCTTCGTGGAGCAAGAAAGATAGGGAATTCTCATGGAACAAGCAGGATGGAGGATCTAATGGGAATCCTCATGGAACAAGCAGGATGAAGAAAGAGGCAATTGTTGAAAAGAAAAATATACCTTGTTTAACCGAGAGGTAGAGAAGAGAAATGGAGAGGTATGTATGAAGTGAATGTATATACACATATATAAAGAAGTGAAAAGCTCACTGGGAAATAAAGTAAGATACTATAGAAACTGGCTAATGGGTTCCAAATGTTATATCAAAAATTAACATAAAATAAAGCAAAATTTGACTTCATTACCAAGAAATAAGTATATATATACAAATTCTCTAAACTTTGTTGCAGAAACACATTCTAAAGAAAAACAAATTTTTTTGTATATTTGTAGACAACACTGTTCCACTTACATTAAGCACAGGCCTGGTGATGTCTATGCTGTACTCAGTATATCTTTTCTTCCACATATGTCAGTACATTTCTGGGATTTCAATGTCAAAACAGGGTACTTACGAGATATCTGTACAACAACAATAAACAATAAAGTTATGTCAATGACTCACTATTTCTACAAGTGGATTACCTATCAATTGCTATGTCCATGTCATAACTGGAGGAGTAAAACATATAATTTAGTTACAAGATTAGGCTCAAACTAAATGATAAACATAAGAACTGATTATAACAATCCATATTTATACAAGTGTTAATTTATGCACTTACCAATTCTATGTCACCACACCACCAAAAATGAATATGTCGGCACAATATCGATGATGACTAAGTCTTGAGTGCCTAATTATGTCTTTTCTTTTCCACTTAATACCCTTATCTCAAGTCTTATTTGTTTTTTTTCTTTCTTAGCTGAAGCTTATTTCTCTTAACGCTATTTTTTTACTCCATATGAAAAGATAAGCAAGAAAATAATGAAATCAAGGCAACCATTCTTTAGCATACATTCTAGCACTCATAATCACGACAATGAAAAATTGCATCAAGATTGCACTTCTAAATGCTATTCTTTGACATAAATCCTCACACTCATAATCTCCGCAAAATAGATAAATGAAATTGAATTTTAGGCTCAAACTATTCCAAGACACTAAATGCATATTTATGTGCACAAGAGATAGAAAGGAAATTGAAAAAGTACCACTGTGGCAGAGGTGACAAAAAAAGTCGGAGCAGTGCTGGTACAATCTCAGCCTACATCTTAGCAGAAACCGCTGACTCATCAAGCAGAAGATCATCAGCTGCAGCACAATGGTTCAGTGACTGCAGCAGTGAACCAGCATACATAGCAGCAACAAATCATTAGTTTCAATTCCGACTTCCAATTCTAATAATATATATGGTTTTAGTGGAGATGAGAAAACTAAAAACGTACAGTAAATATTTAATAATTGACACTAATATTTCCTAATTCACTCCACTACGGTGTACTGGCCAATTTGCACAACAAACGAACTATCTAACTCTCTTGCTGGAGATTTTAAATGGGATGCCTAACACAACAAGAATCAATCTATGGAACTGCCTATCTAACTCCTCAAACTATAGGAGGCAAGAGCTGGTTTTGTGGAACCAAATTTCAATATAAGCGGCTGTATCAACTTACTGAGAGGCTATACTAAGGCCAACCAGCTCATAAGCTGCTTTCTGCCAGTACCAGATAATAAAATTAGGAACCAAATATTTCAGAAGGTAAGTTGCTGCTACGACTTCTATGTGATATTTTATCAATATTTGATGAGATAATTCAACTCGAACAAATCCCTTGCTTTCTTTTAATGCAAAAATACAAAGTAACCTCAAAATTTATGCAAAAAAATATATATATATATTTATCATTTCTAAAATTGTAACTCTAATAAATACCTAATTGTCCAATTTGGATTAATAAAAACATAAAAGATCTCAATCAACCCACACCCACAGTCAGATTCTCCACAAAATCCATAAAGCTCTTCAAAGCTTTTAATGCAATTACAGGCTAACAACACCAAGATGAACCTTCTCTGCAACAGACAGAACAAAGAACATTTAGATTAAATAAATTGAATGTGCACTTAAGATATTACAGCATGCTTAGAATTGCCTAGTTCACACATCAGAAAGACAGCAAATATCGGAATGTGATACTCCTAGGTATTTTTGGACAAAAATAGACAACACGCGAAATCAGTATGCATCTAAACACTACAAAAAGCTAAGTGTTATAGAAACTTCTAACAATGATGATTCGGATAGCAAATATTGATTTGGCCAACTGCAAGCTAGTAATGGTCTTTGTTGTATATAACATGGAGAAGGTCACCATAGAAAGGATGGATATCATCAAGCCGGGGGGATTCCCCAATAACGGTGGACAGCTTAACATGAATGTTTTGCCTGCGTATAGTTCACTTTGCTCATGTAAAACTGACGGATATGTAAGATGGCGTATCCCTTGTGAACAACAGTCAGGTGTTTGACATGTGTGCAGGAGAGAATGATATCAGCAAAGTCCTTCCCAGTAGTAACCACTGTAATCTTTTTAAAATTGTATTGCGCCTAGAATTCAAAAAAAGCAATGCTAAACGGCGGTTCCATGTCTATTGCCGGAAGGAAACCGCTTCTTTACATTCTCAAATAATTTCCAGTCACTTTATATAGTTTTTCTTAATAAAGGTATTAAATGGCAGATAGTATAAAAATTAAAAGAACACAAACTGGATAGAAATTAGGAAATCACATCCAAATAATTTTTGATTGCTGAAAACCAGCACTAAGCAGCTTCTTTATAAACTATAAACGGTTAACAAATAAGATAACATTATCCAATAATTCCCACTGATCATTAAGTAGCAATGAGTTCTGTGTAGGTATTCAAAAAACATATACATTTATCTGTGATTCAATTTTTCAAATTCATATTAATATACTTTATTCATTACATTCTATAGAAAGTTAGGTACGTCAAAACACAGTAAGCTCTCTAAGTACTAAGAACCACCAACACAATGATATTTTTCCTAAAAAAATAAATATTAATTGAGATTAAGAGATAACTTACCAATTCGATTTGTTTCTCCGGCGCCGTGACAATAAAGATTATCAAATTCGGCAAGTAAAATTGTTAGGGTTTACATCTTTCCCTCTTGACTGTTACCAATAATTATTATCTAAATCCAAATCACATTAAAACTCAATTTTATTGTTGATTTCTATTCTTTGTTTCAAAAGATTATACTCTAATTCACCAAAAATTGACTGCGAATTCATTTTTATCGTCTAACATATAACTTGTATATCTGAATAATTTAGGCTGGGTTTGGAAAGAATTCATCAACTGTTGTAGTTTAAGAATAAATAAATAAACAGTATTTATAAGAATAATGTTATATGGTGCTAGAGAACCCGTCTAAATATCATTATGCGATAAGTCCTAATAGATTAATAATAAATTCTTGCATTTAATTGAACGTGTAATTTAATGACATAAGTGATACCGCTTAGATCGATGTTATATACTAATGTTAGAGCATGTTTGGTAGAGATTAAAATCGGATTAAAATTGAAAAACTAGTCGTTATTGTTGACTTTTATTAGACGGGTGGGACCCAATAACGGTCATATTTTCAATTTTAATTGAATTTTAATTGTTATCAAACAGACTATAAATACTATCTACAATCATGTCACGTATACATCATCATTCACATTATTATTTGCACTTTGTCACGTGACAACAAATTATTTGACAGTTTAAAAAATTAAATAATTTTCCTCCAATCCATTTTTAACAACACATCAAATGTTAGGGATGGGGTACACTTAGAGTGTACATCTAACGTTTTTATATTATATAAAATCTTTGTCATATGTGAATTTCGTGTTATTAATTCACATTAATCTACACTCGATGAATTTTGATCTACATGAATTTATTTCTATTTATGTATTTAGAAATTTTAATAGGTGTTTAAATTCATGTACTAGCAAGTAATTCTTATGTATCAAATATAATATAATACTGCTTATTTATAGTATTTCAGCATTACAAAAAAATATTGAATAATAAAAGCTGAGTTTTAAGGGTAAAGTCTTATTATCTCGAATTTCTATAATAAATTTTATTTTCTTTAATTCATTTAAAACTCATCAAATCATTTTAACAAATTGGTATCAAATATTACTTTTATCGCACTTATAAAGTATTTCAAAATAATGGGCTGTACAATTTCAACTTGATTAGTGTATAAATTAGTGAAACAGGCGATTTATTAAAAAATAAATAAAAAATAAAAAAAATCTTCATATACAGAGATTGTTCCCGTGAAAATCTCGACATGTTTGGCCCGGCTCAAAGCCAGGCCAAGAAACACGACACTTATGTGGCGCCCCTCTATTGGAAGAAAATTGAGTCACGTAGATATTCTATTCTTTCTAGAATGCTCCAACGTGGCATCCCTAACAGTTTGAATGAATGGGTATCATTCATGTCTTTGTTAGTTCAATTAGTTTATAAAGTAATTATACATTTTATAGGATTCAAAAGTTTTATTAATATTAATATATTGTCAACATGAACACTTAAAAATGCTAAAAACACAAACATTTAATAGAATTTCAAAATTAATATTTTTCAAACAAGGCTAGTTCATTGAGGGTTATGTTTACAAGCCCCATTTTTTTTGGAATTTCTTTTCTTTTTTAAAAACTCATTTTTAACCACACATTTTCAATAAAATATTATTACACATGAACTGATTTTTTTTTAACCACACG
>CAIGRF010383472.1:0-13435 GCA_903798235.1 Fraxinus ornus | reverse complement strand
TTATTTTTATTTTTCTAGTAAAGAAAATTCAATAGATGTGATGATTCAATTGATTATCAGAAATGAGTTTTCTTAAAGAAATAATCGAAAACCTGGGTTCAATTCTGTCCTTTGATTCATCATCGGCGTCTCAGCAAAATCCTAGCACCGCAACCGATCAAGCGATGAACGGCGGCGATGGAGTCGCAACTGGAAACGAGCGCGTAGCGTTCAAGCTAAAAGGTTACTTCGATTTGGCTCAAGAGGAGATTGCCAAGGCCGTACGGGCGGAGGAGTGGGGTTTAGCAGATGACGCCGTTTCTCATTATCAGAACGCTCAAAGAATACTCACCGAAGCCATTTCCACTCCTGTACCTTCCTATATCACTTCTAGGTATGCTTTTCTTCAGTTCCAATATCATTAGTTCATGATAGATGTTGAGAGCTGTAGAGATCGAGGAGCAAAAGATAGAAAAACAATTAGGCAATATTCAAGTACGTAAAAATGCTAAACTATATCGGAGTTATTATGTTGATTGAGTTGATTATCTTCCTGACTTCCCATTTGGGTTTGGATATCACCCTATCACTGCAATGGCCGCATTCAATGGCTCACCTGAGGCAAAGAACTTTGAAACTCAGTATTTGTTATTTCTATACCATATTTGTTACATCATAGAAATACCCAAAGGGTGCCATTACGTTATAGTTGAGTTGTATAACTTCCCATTTGTTATGGTCTGGCCCTTTTATGACACTTTGTTGTTTCGTGATATCACCCTATCCACTGCACTGGTTGCATTCCATCAACTGAAAAGAGGAAAATAACTTCAAAAACCAATATTTGTTATATTGTAGAAATACTTGAAAGGAAGCCTTTATGTTGGAGCTGTCTTATAACTTCCCTGTTATTATGGTTTCAGCCCTTTTACGGACACTTTAGTTCATGATATCACCTTGTCTGCTGAATCGATTGTTTTCCATCTGCTGAACCTTAAAAATTCAATATTTGTTTTATTATGATAATACCCAGAAGGGAACTATTGTTATAGAAATCACCGTCTGCTGCACTTATTGTGTTCCCTCTGCTTGGCCTTTTTATGGCCACTTTATTAGTTCATGATATTATCCGCTGACCAGAGGCAAAGAAATTTGAAACTCAATATTTCTACATTATAGAAATACCCGAAAGGGAGTGCTAATCAAACATAAATGCATTACAAATGCATGGATTCTTCTACCAAAGGATATTGCTTTTACTGCCTATGTATATAGAGAAAAACTGGTTCAAGTTTCGCCCTTTCATAAGGCATTCTTTGTTTAGATAGAAAGAAGTTGTGGAGAAAGACATAGTTTTGAATTTACAGGAGTAACCCCTCTACTTTATCCTAACTGTGCAACAGACAAAATAACTGGTACACCCAAGGTACCTCCTTCCCGGTCCTCTCACAGTATTGAGGTCTTCTCAATGATTATTGCCCACCCAAGATATGGATCGAATTGTCTCACAGCATGAACCCAAATTAGGAACGCTTTAATGGGGTGAACAACCCATACATATCTATATGCTCTGCTTATATTTGTGCGTTACAATAAGGGTGTGTTTGAGCCACATTATTTTGAAAGAATGTATTTTGGAATAGTAGATTGATGGAGAACGTGTGGTTGGAAAAGAAGGAAAAATTATTGATGTGATGGAAAATAATATTTTATTAAAAAATGTGTGGTTGAAAATGAGTAGAGGAATGAAAATGAAAATTTTAATGTTGATCAAACATGGGCTAAATAAAAGAGGGGGGAGGGGGGGTTGGGTTAACGCAAGATCTAAAAACATATCCCTCAGTTGACACCAGTATGAAGTACACAATGGTTCAGGGTGTTTTAGCAGGTCTAGTAATAGAGATTAACCGTTTTCTCTCGAATGCGATTTGCTTGTTAATGAGTTTCCATAATGTACCGTTCGAAGTGAATTAATTCATCAATATTAAAAAAATCCTGAGGCTTTAGTAGCTTACGGTTAATGCTAGCTCTAAAATATATCTTTTTTCACTTTCCTCTTAAACTTTGAAGTCATTCAGGTAATTACTTACTATTTTTGGTAAAGAATACTGTCGTTCGGATAGAGAACACTATTGTATTATCGCATGAATCATGTCCACTCTGGAATATCACTTAGTTCTAATCCTTGAAATAATATATGCATGAAATTAGTTGAATCTTCTGCAGAATGGGTCCAAATTAATAGTATCTTCGTCAGATTGCATTTACTCTGATCATTATCTATTCCCAGTATCCCAAATGGCAAATGGTCTCATTATTAGTATATGAATTGGGATTGTGATCCTATGAATCTTGGCCGTGAAAGTTCACTTTGAACTGAACACTGCATGGTCAACATAAAACTGTAAAACAACATTTTTCTGCAAATTGAATCCATTTTGCAGATAAGTATTATATAACTTGATCTTTTTTGTACATGTTTGAATAAATGAAATAAAATTATATCTGCATGGCGTGACTACAGCCATTGGCCATCATACTTCTTTCAGTTTTCTGATTATCTGGTCAAGTAAGAAGAGCATCAATTAACTTTGTTGCTTGTTTGCTTTCAACTTCTATCCCCAACAGTGAACTGGATAAGGTGAAATCATATCGCCAGAAGATATCAAAATGGCAAGGCCAAGTAGCAGAGAGATTACAAACTTTAAGCAGGCGAATGCGATCAGGTTTCTGTTCTCAATTTTTTGAACTTCTCTCAGAAGTTCCTTTTAATATCTAATCAAGGATGGCCAAGAGGGAATACTTACATTTTGCTTTTGTCTTCTTCTCCTTCTTTTACCGTAATTTAGGTGGCACATTCGGTATCAAGGTATGGATTGCTCTGACTGAATTGTAAGTTTGTCTCTTTGGTTTGTGTCTTTTTCTGTTGTAGATACAAGGTCGAAGCAATTATCTACCCCCGTCTTTTTTATGGAATTGCCTTCATTTTTCTAGTCATACTTTATTCTGACGCTTTATGTAGTTTTAGTTAGTAATACGATACAAACTGTACTTTAATTTTGACTATAATGATTTATTGCAATCTAGTTGATAAATTAGGACGATAGGAAGCCTTTTCTTTCCTTTTTTTTAATTGAGCAAAGCAATCTCCAGATTGGGTTGGAGGACTAGGAAGAACTGATTTTCTAACTCTTTCCTCAAAATGTTTTCCCTGAGTATAGAATTATCAACCTTTTTTTAGTTTAGAACTTTATTTCTGTTAACATTTTTACCTCACCTAAGGCTCGCACTACGGGAATCTCATCTACAACTTCTCCGGCTAGAAAAGGGGCAGTACAAAAGTCTTCTGGCCAGAGAAGAGAGAGTTCTGCATCAAGGAGTCTAGCTAATACTGCTATGAGTTCAAAACCCATGCAGAAATCTGGCAGTGGCTATGACGCAAAATTGGTTGAAATGATAAATTCTGTTATAGTGGACCATAGCCCTTCAGTTAAATGGGATGACATTGGTAAACAGCCCCGGCATATGTTCCTTCCCTAACTCAGGTTTCTTTAACTTGTTATTTTACTCACCAAATATCTCTGCAGCTGGCCTTGAGAATGCAAAACAAGCTTTGCTAGAAATGGTTATTCTACCAACTAAAAGACGGGACCTTTTTACTGGTCTTCGGAAGCCAGCCAGAGGTAATATATAGCAAAAGAACTTCAAATTAGAATTTGTAAAATATACTAGAAATAATGTTTAAAAGTGAAACGAGTAGTGTTTGTTTTACAGGTTTGCTTCTCTTTGGACCACCTGGCACTGGTAAGACGATGCTTGCCAAAGCAGTTGCTTCAGAGTCAGATGCAACCTTTTTTAATGTTTCTTCTTCTTCCCTAACATCAAAATGGGTAAGAGCCATCTCTATGTATGTGTGTTGTGTTAACTCTTTACAGTTGAAGTTCTCATTATTTACATAAAATATCAGGTGGGTGAGGGCGAAAAGCTTGTTCGAACTCTTTTCATGGTTGCCATTTCCCGGCAGCCTTCTGTTATTTTCATTGATGAGGTACTGTACTGCCTTGGAGTTGATCTATTATTTGTTTATGAGACATTTCTTCTATCTTTCTTATCCATTTCTCTCCCTTGATGTATTATATAATTTTCCTGAGATTGTAGGCTATAGCGCACGCACACTCACACACACACACACACACACAGAGAGAGAGAGAGAGAGAGAGAGTTGAATTCTCTGGACAATTTATAATTTTACTTAACTGGAATGCTAAACATCTCCAATTCAAATCATTGCTCTACTTGCTTCTTCGGCCAGCCCAATGACCAGCAATTTATATCGAAGTGAATTGCTTTATTAGTCTAATTAGTGGAGAGATTCATCTCTCATATATGTTTGATTATACCTTCGTTCAAATAAGTGGACTTAAACAGATAATTTCACAATCTTTTTCTTCAAATTGAGAACTTAATGGCAATTAGAAGTGGCTAATTTTCTCTAAGCTATAGATTAAGGAACCATGTGCAGAATGTCTTCTAACTGTAATCTACTGATAGTAGGATGCACTTCTGGGAAAGATTGGAATGTTTTAGGCACCATACTGAAGATGTCCAGAAACCTATTTTGATTTAAGTGATAATTCTATTACTGACCATGTATGTTTCCTGAATGTATTTTATCGTTCTGATGGTGTGATCATTTTATATGGATTTGTGTGCATGTTAAACAGGAAGCCTTCATTAGATCTTTGATTCCTGTGACAGAGGTGTCTTTTCTTGGCCTTCCTAACCTGGTTCCTATATTATTTCCCTGTGATTGTCAAGTCAGATGCTAATTCTTTTGTGAGAATATACTGGATGTTATTTTTTGCAATTTATTACATTTCATGTTTTATGTTCTGTGATTTTATTATTCACCTTGTCACCTGATTTATGCTAGTACAGTATTTGGAACTTATTTTCTTCTCCTCTTTGCTTTCCTTTTCTTTTGGTTTTGGTCAAATTTTCTTTTCTGGCTTGAGTAGTAAAGCTGCGATTAATAGTTAAAAATTAATATTGGCAGCTATTTTTTGTTCCCGAACCCTAAGAAGTTACACCTTGATCATTCTGAGAATAAAAAATTCTTTTGACTGCTATGCTTAACAACGTTTTTCTAATCTTTGTGGTAACAGATAGATAGTATCATGTCAACAAGGACAACTAATGAAAATGAAGCTAGTAGAAGGTTGAAGTCTGAGTTTCTAGTTCAGTTTGATGGAGTGGCATCAAGTTCTGATGATCTAGTCACTGTCATTGGTAAGCTTCACGTGCTTGCCCTTGTGACATCAAGTTCTGATGATAGTCACACATTATCTGTATTTGTCCTTTGGTGGACAGGCTTTTTACTGTTTGTTGTTTTGACACCTGTACTTGAATTATTTTAGGTGCAACCAATAAACCACAAGAATTGGATGATGCAGTCGTTAGAAGACTGGTCAGTATCTCGATGCATGAATGTTGTGTCAACGTAGCCTCTAGGGAATATAATTTTCTATGACAGCAATTTAATGTTTGTTTGGGAGAGATTTTTCCAAGTGATTTTAATTTAATTTCACCGATGAGTTATAATAATGCCTAAATGTGATAGATATTAGGTCTTGTTTGACAGCCATTTTTTGGGAAGAATGAGTTTTTGAATAGTAATTTTTTGGAGAATGTGTAGTTAAAAACTAGGGAAAGTTATGGGTTCCATAGAATGTGTGTTTAATGTGGTTTTTATGGATTTTCAATTTGAAAAATTGCTAAGACCAGTTTTTTGGGGGAAGACAAGGATTTTGCCTACTGTCTGGTCTCATGTAAATTGAGGGGTGGTCTTATGTTGGCAGCCACATTTGCACTTGACCTTCGGAGCAACCTAATTTTTGGCCTTATGAAAGAAATTTAAATTATATGATTTGACTGCCATGACGAATCATTGACTTTCCCAATTGGCCAAGTCTCTAGACATGATTTTCTTCCTGATATTCCCACTTTAATTATTGTTGAGACCCTGCATATTCAGTATTCTTTGTTTCCGGGTCATGGGAGGAAGTGTTCTAGCTAACATGAAGAGTTACTCATATTTGAAAAATACCAGTTATAATTTACGGACGATGCGATTTGAAGTGGAATTTCCTTATTGATTTTTTGTTCAAATCTTGAAACAGGTGAAGAGAATATACATCCCTTTGCCTGATGCGAATGCCAGGAGACTTCTTTTCAAAAACAAACTCAAGGGTTCATTTTCTTTGCCAGGTGAGAACATGTTTCCAACCGATGTAGATATTATTTTACTACTTTACTGTGCCTGAAAGAGAAACTATTCTACTAGTTGACATAGTTTCCTTTCTTTGGTTTCAGATCGAGAATTAGAGAAACTTGTGCAAGAAACGGAAGGTAAGATAAGTTTCAACATCCAGACTTTTGGAACAGAATGATCACCGTCTTAGTAATGAAGGAAAAAGAAGGAAGATCTGGAGAGTTTATGACATCAGATCAATTACAAAGAGATCAATGTCAATAGTTTTGGCTTGTGACTGCACACCTTGAATTTAGGTGTCCAGTGCTCGCTACTGAATATTTTGTGCTCCAGGAGATACAATAGAACTTGGCCTTTAGCGAAACAACAAATTAAGGCCTTGTTCTCAATAAATTTGGAGCCAACTACATAAATCCTTTTCCAGCAGTCCTTTAGGCTCATTGCAATGTCAATTAGAAGATCTAAGAAATTTGATCCTTTGTGCACGCTAGTTTTGTTCTACCCCTCTTAACATGTTAGACTGAGATGGCTTCACTCTTACGAACAAAAGCCTCTTTTAGTCTCTGCAAGAAATGTTCTAACCACTGAAGTCATTCTTCCCTTGAGTTGTTCTTTATCGGTATCACCTCCAGTCGGTTTATATTGTCTTATGATAAGCGTTCTATAAAATTTGGTTTATTGACCGTATAGGGATCTTTTGAGGGTAAATTTTTCCAAATTGCCTTCAACCTCCTCTAACAGTACTTTCATCTAATTTGAAACTCAATATAAGGTTGTTTTTGTAGGGTATTCTGGAAGTGATCTACAGGCATTATGTGAAGAAGCTGCAATGATGCCTATCAGAGAGCTTGGCACAAACATTCTTACAGTCAAGGCAAATCAGGTTGTCCAGCTATAATATTCCTCTCTTTAAGATTGAATAGCTCAATTTTACCCATGTTTGGCCCCATTTCTAAAAACTCATTTTTTTTCTCGTACATTTTATGGGTCCCACACAGTTCATTAACTTTTTATCAAAATCTACTAAAAACCTGATTTTCATAAATGGAGGCTTAATTGTTTCAAAGTTATAGGAGCGAGCTTTGATTTTACAGCATTGCAAGTTTTGCCCATAGTCCTCTCTCTCTCACGCGCACACACGAGCATTGTGCAACTCAACCATTTTATTTCCCATCTATCAGCTCAAAATTGACCATGGATTCTCTAAAGCCAGTAAGTTCCTTCGCTATGTGCAGGTAAGACGTTTAAGATATGGAGATTTTCAGAAGGCAATGACTGTTATCAGACCCAGCCTACAAAAGAGCAAATGGAAAGAGCTTAAACGGTGGAATCGGGAATTCGGCTCTAACTAAACTAACATGGTACTAAGTTGTGTCATGATCCAAAACATTATTTTAGAGCTATTGGGCAAGAGAAAAACACTTGCATAATAAAGAAAATTTGTAAAAAGAAACCCGAGCAACAAATGCTTTTTTAGCAGTACCATGTAAATATGCATTGATGGATTGATTCTTGATGTGTAATTCGATTCCATCAAGATATAAAATATAAATAATAAAATGCAGTTATGTGAATTGAGAATGTGCTACCTTTTTCTTTTTCAGAAGCACACGCAAACTGTAGTTTCTCACCTCTCCTGTTTGGTTTAGCTAAAAAAATTAATAAAATTTTGAGTCAAAGTCAAATAATTTTGACCGCACATTAAAGGGGTTCAACAATTTTTATTAATTTATTAATTATAATTATAGTTTCTTCAATTTTTATCAAAATTTATTACAACTATGATTTTTAGCAAAACTGATCGGGGGAATGTGTAGGATCCTTGTAGTGCATTTTGGGTTCGACCTAAATTGAGCTCACAACATTTCTCTATCGACCAATTAAAGTTACGGAATTATTGTTTGTCCAAATACAAATGATTTAGGCCAATGACCATTTTTTCAAGAAAAATGAGTTTTTGAATAGTACATTTTTAGAGAATGTATGGTTAAAATGTAGAAAAAAAGTTTGAATTTACGTGAAAAAGATTTTATTGTAAGAATGTGTGATTGAAAATGAGTATGAGAAAAAAAAATAAAACTTTTAAAAGAATAGTTACCCAACTGGGAATTATTGTGGTTGACAAAATGACAATTTGTTTTTAGCTGGCAAGTGGCTTGGAAGCCTGGAGGACTCTGGGATTCTACAACTCGTGGCTCGATATAATGAACGAATGCAGAAATATGAACAATGAGATAATCACGTCTCTATGGTACATAACGTGTTAGTAATTTATGTTAAAGTCCAAATTATATAATTGACGATTTTTAAATTTGTAATTGACAATTTTCTTATTCAAAATCAAGTCCTAATTGAATTGTATTAGATTTTAATTATTTTGTAATCAAAGTCAAATTGGGATTAAAAAAGTCCAAGTTATGGTAAAATTAGTATATGGTTATGGCTGATAGAGTCCAAAAAGAAGTCAAAGAAATCCAAGAAGAAGATCAAGATTCGGATTTCAAGAAGTTGAAATCGAGTAGGACGCAATTTCGCTAGTCTGTCCCCCCAATCGGCGCTCAAGTAGCAGAAGCAGAATCACTGTCGTCCGTCTAGCGCTAGATGGCGTTCGAGTGATAAGTGTTTCGCTTGCCTAGCGCTCGAGCGACAGGTGGACGTCCAATATCATGTTTGCTTTAAAATATGTGATTTTCATCCTTATTCAACCCGAACGCTTTCCCCTATATATCATATCCTGTGAACGTTCCAAAGTGTGTTGACTCAAATTTTCCAGATCATTACTATGAAAATTCAAAACATTCATTGATTTAAAGATTCAACCATCATATTATTTGAGCCATAATTTCATCAAAGCTTTCATTTGTTGATTTAGTCAAATTGTTTCATAGTAAACCACATATCAAAACACACATGATATTTTGATCAAACACCAAACTATTTTATTTATCGGAGATGAATCGACACCATAGATCGGGAGTCGTTACAGAAGCACAAATTCATGAGGACTAAGGTGAGGTACCAAGTCAGGATCCAACGTCAGGAGCACACAGTCCATAAAGGCTAAGGTATAAACCAGGAATCTGGATTTGTTTTGAAGAAGCACGCTTCCAGTAAGATCAAGGAGATTGCAGGAATTGAGGTAAGAAGTTCTACGAGGTAGACGGGTTTGAACAGTAGCGTAAGTTTGTTTCAATTTATAGTGGATTATTGACTGGTAAAGTGTTCGAAATTTTTACTCAGTTGGAATTTCTCCATGACCATCTTTGGTGTTTTTTTTATTGCGATATTCAAATTTAGGATAAATTGACTTGTTTTATTTAAGTATCTATAAACAAGTAAAAAAGTGACTTCTTACTTTTAATTATATAATTCCGCACGTTGAATTTAAATATTCGATAATTTAAAACTTTCAAATTATAACTTCAATTAAATATAGGAATTATTGTAGCTGAAGTTTTAAATCTTTCAATTTTTTACAGGTTTTATCCAAACTTTTGATTTGTGGTAGTGTTGATCCCAAACCTTTCGAACTTACGAAGGACCTCTTGACTGTTGACAAAAAGTCAACATTTGACCAGTTTTTAAAATAATAAAATAATCATTTAATTTTTTATTCATTTAAAAGGGGTAATTGTGCTGAAAGCCCCGGGCTTTTAAAGAATTTGCAACGAAGGTCCCAAACTTTTAATAAATATACGCTAGAAGCACCTCTAACGATTTTCATCCAAAAATCTATCCATTAACTATCTTTGTTTATTTTTTTCAGGTCTTCAAAGGATCTTGTTAAAAGGAAATGAGATTAATTGGAACGAAGAAAATGAGGTCGACGAAGATGGAGGGGAAATGAGCGCGGCGACAACGATGACTGTTTTGAGGCTCATTGGTCAAGACAGATAAAATTAATTCTATGAGTGGGTATGTGTTTAGGGATTGAGATTAGGTTGATGGAGAAAGATGAATTTTTTTTTGGTCAACCTCAAGCTCACAACAATGTTAGCAAAGACTGTCGTCTAAGCATGTCTTACGAACCTAATCTATTAACAACAAACCCATAATCTATCAGCAACCGACCATGCGGTTCAATTTGTATCCATTTTTGTCACTGAATAGGGTTGTTCAATTTCAGAATAGCGCAAAACCCACCCGAGTCGACCCGTTGCCCACCCCATATATATATATATATATATAGAAATGGTATTCTACCTCATCAATTGCAAACCAACCAAATTAATCAATTTTCAATGATAGTTCTTTTAAGATATAAAAAAAATTTGTTCTAAAGAAATACAATGGGTAAATTTGTTTTTGACTGGCAAGGACAATCTGTGGTAGAAAATAAAATCTGAGAGCTTTCTATAATATCTTAAAACGCAGAGAGTCTCTATGTAACAGGCAAATAGTTCAAGGGTGTGTCAGTAATTTTATATATACGTAACACATATATGGAACAAACCCAACCCGGAAAAGGCGTGCGTACTATAAACGCGACTCGGGAAGTGGAGAAAACGATTGCGAAAAAGCTCTGGAAAATTCTGGTGTTATATATAACTCGCTGGAGTGTTTTGAGTTTTCCAATTGAATTTGATTTTCGGTGCAAATGGTTTGTGTTTTGGGTTTCTTCTTCTTTTAGTGCGTCATTTCATCAAATAGATTCAAGCTTGTGTTTAATTTTTATTTATTTATTTTTTAATTCTTTGTGGTTTTGCAGTCAGTGACGCTTCACACAAACTTGGGTGACATCAAGTGCGAAATATTTTGTGACGAGGTTCCCAGAACTGCTGAGGTAATTTTTTTCCTTTTGATTCTAACTTAATTTTTGTATAACTGTATATATTCATATGTAGCTGTTTATCTGTATACTCCTTTGGATTTCTGGACGTAGAAATTGCTAAATTAGGTCATTGAGTGCTTGTTTGATAAAACTTTGCTAGAAATTTATCCTTCTTCAATTGGACAAACTCCAATTTTATCCGCACATTTCTTGGACTCAGACTTTTATCAACTTTTAACCACACATTTCACGAAACTTTTATCAGAATCTACTAATTTTTTTTATCAAAAGCTTTGTCAAACAATTGTTTTTCCCCATCATTTGTGTTTGTGTCATATTTCCACTGATTGCCAGTATTAGCTCTTGTTTGGCTAAGCTTAAAAAAGTAAGTTTTAAATGAATATTTTTTTTAGGGAAATACCACTTGTGCAATATTTTTGGCATTATGGTTGACATGACAAGTTGGCAAAGTGGTCAAAAATTAAAACTGTCCAATAGTGTGTTGCCACGTGGCGAAATGTAAAAAATGATGTACATATACTGCGATTGATTTTTTATTGGTGAATGAAAATTACTTTAAAAGATGTACGTTCTTTTAGTTTTTAGAGCATTTTTAGGTTTTAGCCAAACAAGCTCTTAATAATTAAAGACGTGGTAAGCTAGGCTGAAAAGATGCGCCTAATCTACAAAATAACAATGATAAATTATTTTGTTCAGATTAAAGTAATAAAATATATGTATGGTTATTGGATAGATAGGTGAATGATTTATTTAACTTCGTTTCCACATGTATATAATATCGTTATGTTGAATAGAGACATCGTAGCATGTTATAATAATTTTCTAGACCTTTGATGACTTGGTAATTTGGTGCTCGGATGCATCCAGTGATTCTTGTGGTGGCTGCTAGTCATTTTTCCTCATTAATATAACATTTGCTCTGTGAAACATTATAATTGTTATTTTCTTTCTTTGATCACCCTATCATCTCCTTCAATATTAGGCTCTGTTTGAGCCTCATTTTTTTGGAAAAATAGACTTTGTAATAGTGATTTTTTAGAGTGTGATCGGTTAAAATGTAGGAAAAAATTTTGGGTTTACTTGCACAGTTATTTTATTGGGAGAATGTGTGGTTGAAAATGAATTTGAGAAAAAAATGAGTTATTAGAGAATGGGGTTCAAACAGGGGCTTAATTTTTAGTAGTGATTGTTATTGAGTTACATTTGTCTATTTACTGTATCATGAAGTGTATGTATATGTTACTGAAACTGTGCATGGTGCGCTGACATTGCATTATAAATCTCTATGGCATTTTCTATTTTGAGAGTTTCTTAGTATTGATGATGTCGTCAGGTGCTTCTTTTGGTATCTGTTCACTTGTGAATATCAAACAAGAACAATCTGATAGGAGTTATAGTACTGATGTTGGATGCCACATTATATTGTGTTATTCTAGATATATAAATGATATTGCTGAAATGATTAAGAACCAAGTGTGAACAATTTGTAATTTTGATATGCCTTTGTGTTGGCCATATGTACATGTTGGTCTATTTCTTGCATGGTTAGCGGCTGCAGTATTTAATTTATTTAGTGATCAATTAGCATCTTATATTTTCATCGTACTAAAAATTTTGTGGCTGCAGAATTTTTTGGCATTATGTGCCAGTGGCTATTATGATGGAACCATATTCCACAGAAATATAAAGGGTTTTATGATTCAAGGTGGTGATCCTACTGGCACAGGCAAAGGCGGGACAAGTATATGGGGAAAAAAGTACAACGATGAGATACGAGAATCTCTTAAGGTATTTTTTGTCTGGACTTGATGAAATTTATATTATTTTTGCCCTCTTTCCATTTCATAAATCCCACTGTACTTTGTAGAGGTTAATTATATTTTAATCTCAATATGAACTGATATATCTGTTTAGGCGCCTATTCTTATAATGTTAAGAAATAGAATAAGCAATACATAAACCACTGAGGCACAAGTTTTTATTTTCTTTTAATGTTAACTCAGTTAAGGCAAGAGATAGTTCACAGACATTGTATCAAATGCCAGGATAAGTTATGATTGTAATTGCCATGGGACTTCATATTTTAGTTTTGACTTGCGGTTCCAGGAGCATAATCTGAATAAGGACATTATGGGGAAAATATGTCCTTGGTCATGTTTATTTTCTTAAGCATATGTTGGAAAAACAATGTTGATGTCACGATCTATACAGCAACTTGTATGTTAAATTGGTTTTTTTAATTTCTTTTCTCATGCTAATAAATAAAGAGGGTTAAGCACTGTGATCGTTTGATTTCCCGCAAGTGAACGGGATTGTGAACAAGTAATAAAGTAGTGAATAAAATGTCGACCCCATGAGAACTACGTGTTTGATCGAGTTAAAATTAATTACAA